>OMKZ01014994.1:2773-18550 GCA_900302535.1 Neoniphon sammara | reverse complement strand
TTTTCATAAAAGTCACAACTATTTCAACTATTTTTGAGACTGAAATCAGAGCAGGTAAAATGTAACAATCCATGGGGTAATCAACAATTTTGTGATAATGGATGCTAAAACGAGGTTCATTCTTAAATCATAAGTAAGATATTTTTTTAATTCTCTGCAGAAATGGAGTGTCTGTCAAGCTAAAATTATACAACACCATCTGACCTCAGCCCATTAACTGCCTAATATGAAACTCAACAAATTATTTTGACCAGACCAGTACATTTTCAACGCCAAATTTAGGTATAAATCAGGTACTGTGTGTTAATTTAAAATTTGCTCCCTCACTTGGATTAGAGGGTCAACTTTGTAATCCGTCATGAATTGAAACAGCATTGAAGTTACAAGAAAGCAAAGATCATAGACTTTATATTACTGCAACATTCAAAAGTTATCACTTTAAAAAAAAATAAAGATCAACCAATGTGGCGGGTGACTTATATGCTAAAGACCAATTTTACCAACTCTTGCAGTTTCTTGGGTAAGAATTTCAGAGCTACACTTTACGCCTTTGATGCACATAGAACATTGAACGGTTAATTATTAAAAATAAATAAGTACAACAGGAAGAGAAAGCAACATTCACAGCAACACTCATTTTCCCTTCTCTCCCACCAGCACCATGTCTCCTCCATCTAATCCTGTCTGCTCAGCAGTAAAACATTTCTTGGCGGTCTGTTTTGGGTGGGAAGTAAAGATTACCATGTCTGTAATACTATCTGCAGTATCCCCTTCCCGCTAGGATATCCTCACACTTTCCTTGAACTTTATTCTTCGAGTTATCAAGTAATCTTCTGCTTTACTTCCAAGAACAACATGTTTTCAGTGTATTACGATTAGATAAAGTCAAGGAGATGCTGCACATTAAAAACAGCAACGTGGGATGGTTCAATTCTTCAGACAGAGGCTGTGAGAGAAATAAAAGCCACCGGTAATTTCACTCTGCATGCTCACCCAATAGAGCGCGCAGACGGCAAGGGATTTTACAAAATTTATTAAATCTATCAACCTGCAGTATACACTGGAGACCTTGCAGTGCAGCAGATCACTTCTGCACCCGTAAAACTTCCCTTGAATACCTTTGGCGCTCCAAGTACCAAAATATTTTCTCAGAAACACTGAGAAAATTCCTCAAACATCTTGATGGTTAGACATAATCCGCTGTAGTAACTCCTCCACATTCATAACCTCAACAAAAGAAACCAAGAATGTTTCAGTGTAAAACGATAGAGTTATAAAATATAGCCCTAAAGGCTAGGATTAGAGCTTTAAGACAGGCTAGGGGTGGTCTGAATGAGATGCTTCAAAAGGGCCACTGAGGTCAGTGAAGCACAGCCGAAGGCCCACCATCGGTGTGTGGAGTTGCATCCCTCTGGGTCAACGGGCCAGGTTAAGTGTTTTCAAGGCAATAAACCGAGAATTTACACTTTGATCCAGCCAAGGGTTTTGTTGTTGTTTCACCTTTGGCGTGAAACTCACCGGATTCCAGTGAGCTCGGACAGAATGTGTGAAGGGGTTAAACGGTAAGGCACACATCGGGTTAAAGCCTTAGTCCGGTGATCCCACCAACAATAGCTGACGACAAAACGGTGTCTGGCTAACATTAGTGAAGGACTACACTGCACAGACAGGCACTTTACAGCTGTTCAGAAACAATGTCAGTCAAAGTGACCATGATATGAGCAAAGGCCCAGTTGGAAATGCAAGGCATGGACAGCCGATCTGCAGATACAAGCAAAGTTAAATAAGAATACCCTGGAGCACAGTAAAAATCTCATGTAACCTTACTACATTACACACAGGCCATGGGGTTATGATGGCATCATTTATAGGGCAAGAGTCATGTTCATAAACAGTGTTCTTAAACAATGCATATCTAGCCTTTATTTTTTCCAAATTATGTCCATATTACTTCCATAATATATATGCCATGATTTCCATGGGAAAGGTTAGTGAGTTGTACTAACCCTCAGAGAAATATTCTCTTATAACCCTCGAGCAGCAGCTCCTCAAAAACCCATCTGAAGAAACAACTGTTCATCTACAATTAATGAGCTATAGTAAAACATGAAAACAAAGCATATTCCAATTGGATTCAAATAACCATTTTTTCTATCAAGCCAAGATGGGGAACAGCTCTTCCAATTAAAGGGTTTAAAGGTGCAATAAACAACATTTTTACTACCCCACAGTACAATCTGACTATAATATAGCTATGAGGGTTTGTTGACCAATGCCAAAGACTCAATAATTACTTGGCCAGGTGCTGAGACTTCTGGTTTTCAAACTTAGTCTTCAGCTCATACTCTGTTTTGAATAGTTCATGATCCAAAACAGCGCAAAGCAGCAACAAAGCAGTTTTATTATTTCAGTATTATCATGTTACCTCTTCACCAGATGTTTCTACTGGATCTCTGCTCTAATTAGTCCAGCTTGCTCCTCTTCATTTGGAAAATGTTTTTTTTGTGTGTGTGTGTCATTTACAGGCCATTGTAACCTATGTAAGAGAGCGGTCATTGTCGCTGCAATTCCTGCTTGCTGCCAATAGAAGGTGATAAAAGTCACAGAGTGCTTACTGCTCCTTTAAAGGACGACATGTGACTTTTTGCAATATTATGCAATAGAACACAAGCACATTGTTTGCAAAACACATTGGAGTGAATGGGGAAATGACTGAAACTGAAATGAATGACTGATTTGGATGAGTGACTTTCTATTGCTTTATAAAAAATAATAATAATAATAATAATCGGCCAGTGTTAACAAACTTACATAGTCCCTGAAATACTTTTCTGGACTTTTGTGAGTAATTTCCAAACTTTTGAAGACCTGAAAATGATCTAATTTTTTTTCTATAGTTTTCCAGACCAACGTCAGAAATTGGATAATTCCAACTGGATTCTGTGAACCATTTAAACCAGTTAAATTAAAAGGGGGTTTCTGCATGGCAACATTTTATCTCTCCACCAGTAGAAAAAAATCAAGTCTCAAGACTACTCCCAGTGGTGTGAGGTGACTTTCCAGTTGACGTGCCCAGGTCCTCCAGGGGTTGTTTGGCTGTTGCGTTAAATGAACGTCAATGACGAGTAATTGCATCCATGCTGCAGTTCAGTAGAGGCTGGGTGCTCTGAAAGCCTCTCATTACAGCCATGCACTCACTCTGTTGACTCAGGTGGTGAACATCTTATTAATGACCATTGCAGTAGTTTGTGGGTGGTAATTTTGGCTGAGGCAAGTCGATTCATTTGTCTGTATGAATGACAGCCTAAGTGCATCTCTGACAAATATGACCCTTTTAAAAGAAAGGTTAGGAGAGCCAAACATAACCCAGGCCAAGTGACAAATACTGTATATCACAAAGGTTTCATTATTGGCTGTTTTTCTACTGCCTTTCAGTAGCTTTGCAAATTGAATAGTAATGGTATTTTGATTGGTTTGAATGGGTGGCTGTAGAGAGTTCATTTCTTCTCTGACCTTTTCCCCACAGCAGTTCAGAAGTCCTGGGAAACTGATCATGTCTGCTGGGGGGAGAAAGGTGCACAGGGAACCATTTCTTCCACTCACACGCCTCAAGGCAAATCACATAAAGTCATTTCAATGTGAGTCAGGCACGATCAGTTCCCACTGTGCTGCTTTAAATGGGAGCAATTCTTAAGAGGGGCGACATTTGATGGTATCCGGCTGATGACCCAGTAAATGACATTTCCAGCAACGCCTGTCTGCGGATCCCAAGAAAATATTGCGGGAGACAAGTGGATCAAGCCAAAGAACACAACAGAAAAATAACATTTACAACATCAGTGCAGTGCAGTAGCACTTCAGCTATTTTTCATAGCAGATTATGGGAAAGATTTTGTGCAAAAGAGAAAGCTGGTTTAAAACAAAGTCTCTCTACCATAATTTCAAAGTGATATTGAATTATTTTTGTAGCATTTTTCAAAAGTAAAAGCAGAATACAAAGAACTTGTTTAAATTTTTTTCCTATTCGTAACACTACAGCATGTTTGAGCTCATTATGCACATTAGTGTAAAGGAATGTAAGTATGCATTCCAACAAAGTTCAGTGCAATATTAAATTAAAAATATTTTATATATTTATTTAATCTTTTTTTGATAGGGACACATACATATACATTGAACATTTCCTAAATATTAAAAGTGTTTTTCAAGTTCTATTAAACTTCATAGAAATTTGTAAGAAACTATAAAGAACAGCTATTAAGATCATCAGTTTAAAATGAAAGCATGTTTTTTGTTTCCCTCAGTGCAATGCTGACCCAGGGGGACCATAAGAATGTATATACCTCAATTCATTATTCTCACTCAAATTCCGTTAAGTGCACAGATGACGCCACCATCTCTTCACATTCAAAGCACAGAAGGATGCAGCCTGTGAGGAAACCAACGCCTACAAATGTGTCCTTGAAATGACCACGCGAAATAATCATCTTATTGTCCTCAAATTGAAGAGCAGCTGCCGCCTTTTGTGGTCACAAAAAGGACAGCGTCTCCAAATTGTCAAGATATCGATTTTGGACTTCGGCTGATAACGTACCGCATATAAAATCTATTAAAAACTGCATATGACGCACTGAAAGACAATAAAATCCTTGGCATTACAAAAGCAGTGTTCAAACAATGGCCTTCCGCAGCACTTGTGTTGATAATGGGGATATCCTGTTGATATAGACACCAGAAACACTTTCTATATGAGGTCAGATCACCTTCTATTTAGGTCTACTATCAACCATCCAATACCATCCAATCACGTACATTCATTTCCTTTCAAAAAAAAACAAAAATGACTCCCAATTTTCAACAAATATTTTTTAACTCTTTTCCTGCCATATATCTGTCACTTTTTTGCCATTAACACATCCTGAAATGCTGAAGTAGACATCAAGTGGGAAGTTGTATAACAGAGAGGTCTACAGACTCATGGCACCTGTTCTCACTGTCTCCTGCAATGCAATCAAGTTGTTGCACGATGGTTTGAAGTCCTGGGACTTATTGCTAAAGTTTGCACTTATGGGGAAAAAAGTCACTCTCATGTTGATTTATACTGCCACATGTCCTCAATCTGTCATGTTCAAATGTTCAGTGAATTCTAGGAGTTTACTTTTTTGGTGTACCAGTTCCTCAACATGCCTCAGTTAGGGCTATCTAACGCTTCATAGAAGAACTTTTACCCCTTAGAGTGCAACATGTAATCCAACCCCATTGTAGCTACCCTGTAAATATCTTGATGTCACCATTATCGATGTTTGGTCAGTGACCCACAGGAATAAGGAAAACTCTACCCAACACCAAAGTAGACCCAGAAATGCAAGGTACATCTTTGACAGCTGTTTTCAAGGGGATCTTCCTTTAAACTGCACTTTATGTAAACATGAATCCATGTCTGCCTATCATTGGACGCACACTTTTCTGACAAATTGAGATTAAGAGCAAAATCCAAAGTGTGTCTAAAGCTGGACTCACCAACATCTCTGGTATAAAACATCACAGACTGGCTGGGCTGATAAATATAAGCAAGCTGTGAGTAGTTTACATCACTGTCCTGGATTTTGGGGTATTGAACAGTTCCGTCTCACTGCAATTTGGAGACATGTGATGTAACCTGGTGCAGCTTTAACTCCTGACAAAGATGCATCGTACTGAATCTTCCCAAGGTTCCCAGTGGTAATAAATTGCAGCATCTGCCAGGTGGAGTACTCATATTTGAGTCAATCTTGGATGATTACCGACATGATTGTGAATTATTAACATAAGTAGAACCACTCACCTTTTGTCTCAATGCTCCAACATCCAGGCTGGCTTTTGATGAAGAATGAGCTGTTGATTTTTGAAAGAATTGTTTTCCATGTGTTTTCAACTTCGAGAGCACTAGCTGCGGTCCACATCCACAATCCTTTGAGTTGATGACAGGAATGATTATTTTTGTAAAGTTGTTAATAGCGTTTAGTCTGTTTGTATGGGTGGTTCAGTGGCCAATAAATCTCTCAATGGAAAAAATTAAGTTTGTGGAGTTGATATCCCACTGTATTACTTTCAAGGTAAACTCTTAATTGTTTTCCATGAATCTCACAGCCTTAAGCACATGGGGAAAACATTACGCCTAATGCACTCTCTAATGACTCTATGGGCCTGTGTTCCTACTTCAGTAATTCTCTTGTGTTTTAGGTCCAAGTCTTCTCTGCTTCCTGAGTAATCATCAGTGCCTTCACTTTTCTAGAGGTTCGACATCAAAGTGCCCATGCCCATGTGCTGCCATAGGTTTGCACAATCGGGAATCAGCCATAATGACCTTTGACCTTGGCATGGGTTGGCATGAGAACAGGCCTGCCTTCCTGTGGGAGGCTATTACACGTCATTAGCACCCACTTACAGTAAAGAGCCTAAATCAGGCAAAATATGAAAAGCAGACATTCCGAAGCTGAGAATTTTACACTGCATTATGGTGAAGACTTGCACACTTACAAAGCTCAGTGGTTAATAGAGATGGTATTCGACTTCACCACAAAGAGAGAATTTCGAGCAGCAGGCTGAACTTGGCAGACAGTGTCATATTGAGTGAAATACAAGCCCCATAGCAAATGCAAGCAGTTAGTCCATGTAGAATATAGCCTCAAGACTTGAGGCTAAATCAGTAGCAGAAACATTTGAAATGAAGCAGAGCAAAGGTAAATGAAATCAAATTGGATTTATATTACACATTCCAAACTGTGTAACCCAAAGAGCTTTACAAACATGGTTAGAAATAGTTCAGGGCCATGAACAAAACTGCTAGTAACAGAAACAAGATGACCTGGGTCAAAAAGTGATACAAGAATAGGAGAGGTGTAGGAAAATAATAGGAAAAGGAAAGTATAAAAAGTACAATAAAAACATACTTAAAATTTACATCTGAGGTCAACATTATGTATTATATGTAAATATGTAGTGTTTTAAGTCGATTTCATCTCATCGCATCAGCAATAATGCAATGATGTGTTTTTAGTTTTCATTTTTAACACGTTAATACCTGATTTTCCCTCGTATTTCCCATATCGTATGACTGTGTCACACACACTATAGGTTCAAGCGCTTCATTGAAACTACATCACACTTACATTGAGTGACATATTTAAAGCCAAGATGCCACTGTTTTATAGCTGCAGCATTACATCAAATAGAAAATATCTACATGTCTTGTGCACCATTTTATGCACATTCCCCTGGAGCTCAGCAGGACAGATTTGGGGTGTTTGGAAACCTTGGGATCTCTATCTACAATTTAACATAAAGTTCCGTGGGTTATAGAGTGATATGGTCTAGTTAACAGTCATATTGTCCAGCTTTTATCAACTACATCACATCCAACACCATATAAAATCTTCAAATTGAGCCAAAAAATTGAGCTAGTGTAAAACCAGCCCCCAACGACTTCTGTCAGACATTTCATTCAGTAAAAGAGGTTAAGGTTGGAGTTTCCTAATTGAGGATTAGGGATAGGCTTTCTGCCAGACAGCCTCTAATGCTGTCTGAGAAAAAGCATCAGGGGCTGATTTTACACATGAGCAAAAATTAAGATCAGGAAAAAAGTGTAGGAATGTATAGAAAACTCAAGGACCTCACATAGAGCAAATCCCAAAGCCTATCTTCAAGAATTAAAGGAAACATCATTTGAACACCATAACCAGTTGGGACATAAAAATCACTTCTCACACTTACCTTCATGGAACAGACAGTTAACTCTCATAATCCTGTTAGAAAGCTCTTTGCAGTCTGTCTATGTGTCTGTATTTTCTGTGGGGAAATTCCAAGGTTAAAACAAATAATGGTTTGATTCCGGGAGAAGCTCAAATCTCAGATGTGTCCCCAGCGTTCTTGTGTTTTGGTTTGTGTTATCCAAGATGGTGAGAACTTTCCAAGACCCAGAGGTGCCAAGTTTCAAATGGTCTGAGACCGGCCTGAGACCAAGACCTCTGAGAGCATCTTGGCCAACTGTTTGGTTGCTTGATGGTGCATTCAAAATTCAATGGAGCAGTTTAGAAATGACTTCGTACTGACAAAAAAATTCACAGGTGGCCCTACAATGAATGAAATATGCTCAGTGCCCATGCATTACCTCTGAAATTGTTACTTTTTTATGTAACACTGAAAAAACATGAGATAAGATTGATCAGAAACTACATTTAAAGCTGTAAGGCACATTAAAACTTGCACCTTGACAGCAGCTGCTACTTAAAATACAATCTGATATCAAACTGAAATTAGTTACACTGCTGTCAACTTAAAGGTGTTTTATTCTTATTCTTTAATTTTCAATTTGTAAATGAATTGTTTTTTGCGAAGATAAAATACAATGAAATCATAATTAAAAAGAATTAAAAATTAAAAAGAATTAAAATTCATATGCTTTGGAATCTGTTTTTACATATTTTACTTATTATTATTATTATTATTATTAATATTAATGTCGTTGTTGTTGTTATTATTGACATCATTATTACTTTTATGGTTATTATTACTTTATTTTAGTAATTTTAACATACATATGCTCTAAATAGAGTGTATGAAGAACAGTTTGAGAACAATTTCATCTTATCAATGTAGTATTTAGAAAATAAGAAAAAAATACGCACACACGCACACACACGTAGATAGATAGATATATAGATAGATACGCATATAGATAGATAGATAGATAGATAGATAGATAGATAGATAGATAGATAGATAGATACTTAGATAGACAGACAGATACACACACGCGTGCGCACACACACACACACACACACACACACACACACACACACACACACACATACATACACATATCTTGCACAGCATGTTTGGGAGTACGTAGCCTATTCATAAATTAAGAATTTCTCAGTGCAACTGCATGGTGCTTGTCTTACAGTAAAAATGGCTTTTAATGTACTACACATCTTGCGTCTATCCAAGTTAAATATAAATAAATTCCTCTTGTTGATCATCTAGGGTGTAGTAAAGCTGTTGCTGGACAGCCAAAAACTCCAAAGTAAACAATCTGGAACTGACTCTTCAAATGTTATTTCACGTCCTGTGCAATAGTGGACTATGTAATCATTATGGTCATTAAACTCACAATGATTCCTCAGCGAGGTGTCATAAAACTTGTTTGCTGAAGCATTTAATGGGCCAGGCTGCTCAGCTCATGTCCAACCCAACAGTTCTTCCCACAGGCTTCCTCAATCTTGTATCTGTGACCCACTCAGTGGATGAAGTGGGTCAGTGAAGAGAATCTCCCTAATGGAGAGTAAGGATCAACACTAGGTGAACTTAGTGGTTTCTGGGCTATTCTGGTCCTTAGAAATGTAAAATATAGCCTATGGAGAACCTTCAACATTGGTGAGTGATGAGCAGAGCTGGAGTTTAAATTACCCCAAAACAGTCCAAATAAAAGGTTGGCTGGGGAATTACACAACATCCATTATTGATAGTTGAATCACTGGTGTGAGCAGATTTTGTCTTCAATATCATGTTACCTTCAATCCAGTCTGTCTGGAGTAGCCTGGCTTCCAGCTCCGCTCATCTATCAGTGTATTAAAAAATACAATTGGTGTGGGGATATACTTTCATTTTTTTCAATCAGTTTATGTGTTGCTTTTAAGGAGCGCCAATTTTATTGCTGTTTAAAGAATAGGTTTGGTATTTCCTTGACCCAGGCTCTATTAAAATGTTGATTCCATCATTTAGAATTTAGCAATGAGAAACTCACCACTGAGTTGCAGCTTCTTGCTAGCCTTTAACACAGTCCAACTGACCTTATGCATCCACCCATTTTCACTGTTTGTATTTCCAGTTGCTAGACATCATAGCAAAGATATTAGCTAGCATAGATAATCCCAAACCAAATGAACAATGCATATATGGACAAAACCGAGTACCTAGCTCTTTGTCCTTGTAATAAAATTAATTGTAAAGAGAAAAAAAACAAGTGGCTTTTCATTCAAAACTGACAGACTTGCAAAGCTCACAGATCCATTGCTAGACATTGCGCTGAAAGTGGAAAGACAAAATTAGCAAGACAGTGGCCTCTCATTTTTGGCCTCTCAGAAACCATTCTAAATGTCCTTTTGAAAAACAGGAACAGCACTGTCAAATACTTATTGAAACTGTACACTGGAAAAAATGTTTGGAACTGTGCTTTCTAACAGGTTTTATTTGGCATATATCAATGCATTGTATGGGTGTAACGGTTCTGAAAGCAAGACCAAAACCGCGATACAAATGCCCATGGCCTCGATTTGCTGTTACGTAAATTTCAATTCATCACTCCCTGTGTGTAGATATCCTACCTATTCCCATACCTAACAGTAGAACACATTTGGGACAAATAAGGTGAATCTACAGTGTTTCAATTAGTGGTGATTGGTCACTCTTCTCGGTTGCAGCTACAATTTGTACTATAGGCTGGTAGAAGCTGAAATTGTATAGAAAAATCTTGCCTGCTGCAGCTTTAAATAATACACCCCACACTTTTGCAATACTGTGAGCCCAACAGTCAAGTCACACAGCCATGATGAATGCATCAGTGATGAATTTTATTGGGGGGAACAAAAGCCCATTTGACTTTGCCTGTTCACGGTTTGGGAGCATTTAAACTCACATACCTGTCCATAAAGTGAGTTCGGATCATTAGTGTAGTTAAATATAGTGTCTGATTCTCCCTCTCACTGCAGTGTAAGCAGTTCAAAGGTAAGCTTCATTGCATAAAACACCCATGGGCTTTCACCCCTGAGACAGAACTAAGTGGAAATAACTGGGGTGCTGACCTGAGGACCTGCTGTCTTCTTCAGGCTTCTTAGGCCTAACAAATTGCTTCCTGGTCATGGTTTCACATGATCATCACAGAGACAAAGGGATGCGGCATGTGGATCAGTCATGGGGGAAATCAGATACGCATAATTTTATGCTTTTTAACAGAGACCTAAAAAACTGAAGGCAGCATGTGCTAGCTAGTACTTTGACAAGGGCTAGCTGGCTAGATTTTTCTTGCCCTGTACCACAGAATGACCATAAGGCATCCATGGCACTTGGTCAGGCGCTAAGAATTCTGGTTTTCAAAACTCATTCTCCAGCCTGTATTCTATTTTGGAGTAAGGTGCTATGAGCAACTCAGCTGCAACAGTTTTGTTCTCAAGGGAATATTCCAACTTTTTGGGCAAAACGCCCTTTTTCCGACTTACCCAGACTGAGGCAAGAAGTGTGATACCGCTTTCACCTCTGTATGTCCACTGGTTTGGTTCCCATGGGTAGCATTTTATGTTAGCTTAGCATAAAGACTTGAAGTCTACAGGAGTCATTAGCCTAGCTCTGTCAAAGTGAAAAAAATAAACCTTGCAGCAACTCTGAAGCTGTCTTATTTACACAATGTATTGTGTATTAGAAATACATGTCTTGTAAATACATAAATAAATAAATATCCATCCATCCATCCATCATCTGCCACTTATCCGGAGCCGGGGCGCGGGGGCAGCAGCCTGAGCAGGGACACCCAAACTTCCCTCTCCCCGGACACTTCCTCCAGCTCTTCCAGGGGGACCCCAAGGCGTTCCCAGGCCAGCCGAGCGACATAGTCACTCCAGCGTGTCCTGGGTCTTCCTCGGGGCCTCCTCCCGGTGGGACATGCCTGGAACACCTCCCTAGGGAGGCGTAAGACAGTTTCAGAGTTTCTGTAAGGTTTATTCTATCACTTTGACAGAGCAAGGCTAATGACTCCTGTAGACTTCATGTCTTTATGCGAAGCTGACACGAGAAGCTACCCATAGGAACTGAACCAGTGGACGTACAGAGATGAAAATGGTCTCAATTGTCAATTGTCTCAATCTGGGTAAGCTGAAAAAAGGGTATTTGGCCCAGAGCACAGGAGTATTTCCTTAAGCCAAAAAAGGGAGTGACAAAGAAGTAGGCTATTCTAGTAATTAGTATGGTGATATGGTATCCCTTTACTAGATGTTTTTGTTGGATGTTAGATTTAACTTGCTTAAGTCCTCTCTATTGTGAAAATCTGGATTTAGGCTTGAGGAAATAACTCCTGTCAGTGTCGTTAAAAAAACTTTCATAGGATGCGCTTCTCAAAATGTGAAGTGGATCTATCCATCCACACTCAGCCATATTAGCTGATTTACAGCCCTTTGCTTTACATGCTTTCAATCCCCTGAATTGCCATGAGCACTAAATAGCACATATATCAGGTTTAGTGAGCCATATTTAAATAAGGAATCAAAACTGTAAGCACCATCCATCTTGAACTAACTAAATCTATATTCGAAAGTAATGGATATTCTCTGTTATGTTTCCTTTTCACAATCTAACATGCTAAGATTGTAGGTAACACATTTATATAACATTACAACTGTTCATATGCTATTTTACTACCTTTTTGTTTAACTATTTTATTATTCATTACTTCTTTATTTCTTATTTTATGTTCCATTTTATGCCTATTTCCTATTTGTCATTTTTTCCATGCTAAATCTTATGTTTTACAGCAACATAATTTCACTGCAGGAATCACTTAAGAAGTGCATGTAGGATAATTACCTACCCAGCTGTAAGACAAACAAGTGCTGAGTCTTCTTGACTTATGAACAGTCACTGCCCCTCCGTCACTCAGCACTTCGCCACAAAGTCTAACAAGCTTGAAAAGGAATTGAGATGCTACTTGCGTGTAGGTCAGCCCAAAGTAAACAGTTCTGGTTTCCGTAATGTGTAAAGGATAAGCTAAATTATCCAGCACAAGTTGACATTGTTATCATGGTTTACACAAGAGTGGAGGCATACTAAAGTAAGGTTAGACAAAGATATCAGGATGCCAATACTGGCCTTTTATTAAAATATACAGTAGATATGATGCCTATTATGTAATTTGATTGATATAGTAGGACTGATACTACACTAACTTTAAACTAAGACTTCAATCTTAATTGATTCTAATGCAACATTTTGATCAGATTCCACACACGTATAGATCAATATATTACTTGTGATAATGATGATATGATTAGCAGTAGTATTGTATTCATATTAGTATTGTTTTCAATAAAGAGTTTTAGTATCCCATTGTCTAAAAGTTGTTTCAGAAGGTTTTCCAGCTTGACAAGAATAAATTGAATAAAGGGAAACACTGAATACATGTTTCTTTGCTTTATTTTGTTTGTTTTCTTCAATTTTTGGGCATAAAAATTGTCAAACTTAAAGATACTGAACGCCTTCATAAAATGATGGCTATCAGTATGTTCATCCCAAAAATATCAATACTGTCTTTCAGAAACCCTTACAGGTTGAACCCTACTCTGAAGCTCGGCAGGTGACAGCTGTAATTTCAACATCTGTGAAGCTAAGAGGAGAGGGAAGCACTGGGAATCATCAGCAGCAGAAGCACCGCTGAGTCTCCAGTGGGATTCCCTCTAACCCGTTGACACTGTAATTTAAATCAGATCTGATGGTCACTGGAAGTGTCAGTGCTGTGGCCAAGCTAAATATTAAGTACTTGCTGAAAGACTCATTAGTGTCAAAAAGAGTAAACCAAATGGATGTAAAATTGACAGAGAGTGTGTGCTTTGCCAAAACTAAAGGGAAGTTATCTCACTCTGTGGAGTATCATGGACCTTTTGGCATGAGAGCTGATGTCAGTTCACTCCATATTAGCATATGTGATCTGCAAGATAAGCATGCAAGTGGCCTGCTGTACCACTGTTCTCCCTCTAAAGAAGATAGTCTATTAATGTCTCTTCAAGTTGTCTTTGATGCAAAGGTAAAGTGGTAATTGATTTTATTTTGGCTTCATCTTTTTTTTTCTTTTTTTTTTATCCCACTAGCAGGTGGGCCTAAGGATGGTTGTGTCAGTCAGTCTGTCCATCCATTTGTCCATTCATGCAATACTTTAGTCCAAGGTGACATCTAAATATGAGGTGCAGACTACCAAGAAATTTGGTGAGCACATTCATGCTCCATAAAGGATGAATCCTGCCAATTTGGGTAACCCCATGACCTTTCCTTCTAATGCCACCATCAGGCAAAATTTTAGCTTGTACACAATATCTCAACTTTTACTGGGCAGATTACCATGGTGAATCCATTCATGCTCCTTTGAAGAGGAACCCTGTCAATTGTGGTGACCTCATCACCTCTCCTCTAATGCCACCCCTTTGGCCAAAATGTTGATTTTGAATCTTCCCCAAAAGATGATTTCTCTTGATTGTGATGATCCTATGACTTTTCCTCTAGTGCCGTGCAAAGGCCAAACATTTGTCTTGCGCAGAACATATCTCTAAAGGTAAACGGACAGATTACCAAGTTATTTGCTAAACATACTCTAAACATGCTTCTCAGGGAATGACACCATCAATAATCAACAAACCCTATCCATCATCTTTCCTCTAGTGCCATCCACAAAGATGAAAAAATTGCTATCTCATAATCTATTAATCTATTGGGTGGATTGCCATGAAATTTGATTAGTACATTCATGCTCCCCCAAGAGACAATCCTCTCAACTTTGGTGACCTCATGACCTTTCCTCTAGCACCATCCCCAGGCCAAAATGTACAAACCCCATTCCCCACTACTTCCATTCCTCCAACATGCACAAAGCCAGCGGGGCACCAGCAGTGGAGGGCCTGCACTTGTTTGTCTCCATCTTTGGAGATGCTAACAAACACTAACTGCTGTGGTGTTTTTGCACTGCACTTCCCAGAGATCATCTGTCCGTGTGTCCAGTGCTGTATTTTTCCCCGGATCTTCCATTGATGAAATTTGAGTTTCTGTAGGTAGCGCTCTTTTTCTCTGTCTGTTCAGCCATAGTGGCCATCACTTATCAAGTTAACTTCCCAGTTTTTCCCCTTTACTTATTCCAAACCAGAAATGTAAAAAACATCAGTTCCCGTGTACCAGAGGATGTTTCCTGGGAAAGATCTACCAATGCCAAGTGTTTCGCACAGAAAATGTAGTAACTATATGCACTCTGGGAAACACACTGTCCCAGTGGGAAAAAAAGCTGTCCTACAATGTTTTTTGTCAGTGTGTAGATTGAATCACTACTGTGTTTTGTCAGTCAGATATACAGTGGCAAAACAACATTTATTTATATGTTTCTCCATTACCATCACCATTACTTCACCTTAAAATTGCAGTGCTTAGCAACCTGTCCTCTCTCTGACCCTCATGTTCTGCCTTGCCTCTGACTTTCAACAGCACATCGGAACCAACAGACGCAGGGATGAAGGTGAAAGGCCGAGGATAGCTCCCAAGACAAAGGAAGCTGAGTTGTCTTTATAGGAAATGACTATTCAGAGAGGCTCCTGATCCCATCCCCATTCTATTTTAGCAGACTGACCCCTTTCCTGTCCCCTCCACATAATGTGGCTAAGCATGAGGGTCTATCAGTTAGTCAGTCAGTCCGTCAGTCAGTCAGGCCATCAGTCACAAGGGGCCCCCTGCCTGGCCATGGCTTCATCATCTGGCAGTTATCAGAACAAATTAGAAGACCAAATGCTCCCAGTGCTCTGGTCTTGTGGTGTGGTGTGTATGTGCACATATGTGTGTGTGTGTGTGTGTGTGTGTGTGTCTATCTGGATCAGCAAGCACGTGTGCATATTTGTGTGTCCACTTTGCTATACAACCAAAGAGCAAAACATAAAGTGCTTGAACAGGAAGCTTGATTTAAAGGGCCCACAGAGACTTCTACTCTCAAGGGTTTAAATGGAG
>OMKZ01014992.1:0-22468 GCA_900302535.1 Neoniphon sammara | reverse complement strand
TAAATACATCTTACATTTACATGAAACAAACCCAATACACAAAGACAGGCAGGTGCAGACTCAGTAGAGTGAACAACACTGTTTCCATGGTGATAGTTGAGATGACTGGATGGCTCACATTTGGTGCAAGCATGTAGCCTAATGTGTGGAGATGGGGTCCTTAAAGACTCAAAGAAGACATTATGAATACAAACGACGTGTCACAGTTCAGCTCAGGTAAATTTAATGCACACCGTTCATTCATTCATCTATTCAGTCATCTCTTTTATCCCTCCTCTCCTGTGGCTTCAGTCTGGTGGAGCCCGAATTATAACTGAGTAAACGATGTAGTTGATAAACAGAGAACTGGATCACCGTGCTGTCAGACTGTTACATTATTGGTTTCTCTCCTTCACTGCCTTGCATTCATAAACAGAGACACACCGTAGTCCGATGAAACGGTGTTGTTGTTGTGTGTACATTCACTTCGGAGTGAATGAGTATGAAAATGTGAATGAAATGGGAACCAACGGTGGTCTGGTATGTGAGAGAGAGCAGTGTGGTAGAGCTGTGGGTCTGATTACCACTGACATTTGTGATGAGCGCTGCTCTTTCACTTTATGTCCAACTACAGCTCACAGTCTAACATGTGATCAGGTCACAGTCAAGGAACTCTTACAAGGGCAGAATGATCACTTAAACTGTTGCTTTTCTCCATTTTATCACCAGGAATTTGTGAAATCTCTTAAAATCTTCCACTCCCTTTTGCTCTTTTGGGAGGGTAACACTTTTAAGGTAATGGTCATTACTGTCCATCAGTGTATATGTGAATGGAACTAAATGATGTAGCTACACACGACACCTGTCTGTATTTTTTCATTGTGAGGACTGTCCTTGTGTCTTTTGTGTAGAATGACGATGCAAAAACGGTAGTTGAGTTGAGGGATCCTTTTAGAATGTGTTTATTTCTGTGATACTATAAATATCTGTCTGAGAATGCAAAGGGAGGGCCTGGGCCAACAGGAAAGGCTCAGTTACCACAATTTTACCGCAGTCTTTGTCAGATGGTGTCATGGAGTTCTGAGGAACAAATTCTGTAGGAAAAGAGTCCTGCAGAGGAGGAGCAAGGAGGCCACTCAGTTTACTGGAAACTATAAAAACAGTCATCAGTGTGTGGGATTTGACACACACTCGACCCAGCCCATAATATAGCATGAATATAGAGTGACAGTGGGATAAAAATGTCAAACTGACTAATGGTCATATGACATAGATTACTAAAAGCAATAGACATAAAGGAAGGAGTAGATAAATAAAAAAGGAGTATGTATTACACAGTGCAGAGTGAAGAATCATTAGCATTCATCACACAACAATCAGACATGCAGTAAATACTAAGAAATTTTCAGTCGAGCCTCTCATTATAGTGGACTTATATCTGTACAAGCCATAGGATACTTAAATGATTAGAACTATTTTTTCTGTTAAATATGAATATTAATGTTGACATTCTTTTTGTGTTTTATATACTTTTCCTCTTAACTGCACTAAATTGATTTTTCTGAATTCTATCTTCTGCTGTCTATAGTGACCACACAAATGACAAGGTGAGGATACAATGTTATATACTGGTTCTAATTCAATTTCCAAAAGCACAAGGTATAATGTCATTGATGAATCAATTTCTGTAAGCACAATATGCCACCCAAGCAGATTAAGCCAAATACAGACACATTATTTGATTTTCTCAATCTTACCCTCTTTTCAGGGAAATAACCACCTGTTCAGTTCACACAGGCCTGTATGTTGCCCTATCTGTGTCTGGGGAAATGTTTGTTTTGTAAATTTTCATACTTTGTACCAGTTGACTTTGTAGAATATTATCTTTGTGGTTTTCTGTTGTTCAACGCATGTAGCGCTACTAAACTGTGACACACAGAACTTGTAAATATCATCTAAACAGCTGTAAGAAAATGTCTATGATCATTTTGAAGCAATTTTCTCCCTTTACTGACTGATGCTTAATAAAAGACAGTAATTCAGCATTGGTCTTATGAGCCTCTCTTGATATGAACTGAAATATGTTTTTATAAAGCCAGTGAATACATACAGCATGGAAGTAATGGAGTTATGGAGGATTGTGCAATCACTGAACTTCTGTTGGGTGGATTTAGACTGCATGCTCTGTGCAACAGCACCCTCCAGTGTTATGATCTGTACTAACATAAAATCAAGGAAAAATAATCACTGAATTTCACTGTGACATCACTTTGAATCAATTTCCTGTTTAAGTTTAAATAAAATACAGAAAGGAAAAAACAATTAACACTAGAAGAGGGACATCCTCTCTTGCTTGGGAAAAAATTGCAAAGTAACTTTGGAAAACTTTGATATGAGACAATCCAATCAATATTCATTATCTCCTAAAGCCTTGAATCAGAGGCTAAATTTATTTATTTGGTTTATTTAAAACAGGGACAATGTAAATAAATGTATTGCACCAAATATGGCACAAAGCTAATTTCCATCTGTTGTCCCTGGACCTGTATACAAATAATTTTCACATTTACTATGTTATTGCATCATGTTACATAATGACCAATGTTTTGCAGAGGATTATGCACCCTTACGCTTGTCCCTGGATACAGAAACATCTTTGCTATGCTGCTGTGGGGGGGACAATCTCTTTACAGAAACCATCACCAACATACAGAAGAACAAGGGCAAATGAAACATAAAATATAATATAGTTATCCTGTAAAAGAAAAAGGTGATGCACCAACAAATTATGTATATGTGAAGAATGCAAAATATTATGGATTTGTGCACACGTGTTAGGCACAGTTTATCACCTTAACATTACTCTGAGTCGCCTAATCCTCCTCACATCATATCTGAATGGCTCAGGAGATGAGAAGAATGTCTACGTGTGTGACCAGCGGTGGAAAAAGTACCAAAACACCACACTCAAGTAGAAGTAAGCCTACTTAATTTGCCTAGGGTTTACTTAAATAGGCTATCTGTTAAATTACTGGAGTAGAAATCTGCTTCTACTAAAGTAAAATGTAGCTAATTTAAAATGTAATCAGAGTAAAAGTTAGATTACTGATTTTTTTTCTTCTTAGAAAACACAATTAAATGTGATCCTTTCCATGCAGTTTTAAAAGGCTGAGTGGATGGAGTTCAAACTAAATTCCTTTAATTAATAGATAATTAATTAATTTGGTCAGATTGTGATGTAAAGCTTATAAGAGCCTTCAAAATTATACTCAGTAGCTAAGTGCAATTATTTAAATAGTCTAAAATAAAGGTCAAATTAATAAATGAATAAATAAAAAGAAGTACAATTTCACAAAGCCTCTGTCAGCAGCAGACAATTTTTAATCAGTAACTTCCATCAGTTACTCAGATTTTTTGGCTGACCATTGACATCAAATTTAACAGATGCTCAAGAAATTCCTAAACCACTATTAAATCTATATTTCCATATGTACAGGTCTCTCCCAATTTGCAATATAGTAGGCCTAGATATGCCTAGTAATCTGTGATGGTTTAAATCACTCTCTGATCCAATGTCAATGGGTAATAGTGAGCTTGCTTTAGCTCTCTTGACTCCTGAAAAGAAACTTGTGTGTTATCTTAATCCCTGCCTCGGTCTTAGTTTTTGAATGAATTGTGAATGTGCACGCGTTGGTCAGTCCTCCAGTTATCAGACAAAAAGCCCCTCTGTTGGTGGCCACCATCAGTCATCATCCTAATCCTACACACACAAGTTATATAAAATAGTCATCCAGTCCCACGTCACACACGGAAACGACAAATACCCCAAAGCTTGGCGGTCTGCTTGTGTGGCTCTCTGGTCTTCAGCGCGGTGCACGAGGCCAAACAGACTGAGGCATCATGATAGTTATAGTGGACTTGGTGCTGATGCTCATCGACTTAATCTACTCCATCCTGAGTGCCATCGTCCAGACTTTCCTTCGGCCACGGCTGAAGTGCATTGATGGTGAGCTCTGCCTGATCACAGGGGCCGGGGGCGCACTGGGTCGGCTGTTCGCACTGGAGTTTGCCAAAGAAGGCACGCACCTTGTGCTTTGGGACTGCAACGCAGCTGCCAACGAGCAGACCGCCAAGATGGCCCGGGAGCTGGGGGCCAAGGTGTACACGTACACAGTCGATCTGTCCCGTCGTCAGAGCATTTATGAGACAGCGGAGAGAGTGAGAGTGGAGGTCGGGGATGTCACCATACTTGTCAACAACGCAGGCGTGGTAGCTGGACGGCGGCTGCTTGAGTGCCCGGACGAGCTTTTGGAAAGGACTCTCCTGGTGAACTGTCATGCGCTGTTTTGGGTGAGACTTTTACGCACGCACTTAGGTAGCAATGAAAACGACTAACACTTGAAACAAACACCAGCTTTGCTAGACAGGGCTAACAGCATCTCTGAACATCAGACCCAACAGTCTGACATGAATTACGTAAGACCTTTTCACTGGATGCTCGCTGGCCTGAGCCTGTAGTGTTTGTGCACTGATGTGTGAAGGCGAAAGTAAGCCTGTGGCAGGCGGGCTGGTACGTCACATAAGGATTTTCCCTGTGATTACATTGTAATATGCCTAAGTAACACGGGTGGGATATAAAAAAAAGAGCCATAGGCGGTAACTTTATCCACTTATCCTTACAATAAAACGAGCCCACGTAAAACCTCTAGTGAAGTCAGCATGTGATCCTGTCCATGATCCTCTTAGTGCACAACCTCAGTCTCGTGCTCAAAGAGTGAAAAGGTATAAGCTAACAAATATTAATATCCCCCTCATACAACTTTAGTGACACAGCCTTCCCACACTCAAACGCACATGACATAAAGGCAGCCAGTCCATAATAGGACAGATTTGCATTGGATTTTAGAGAATGCGTCCTTCCCTTTCACGACTTTATTGATGGATCTGACATCTGCTTTTCCAGATGACAAAGGCCTTTCTGCCTCAGATGAAAGCAAAGAACCACGGCCACATTGTAACCATTGCTAGTGCTCTTGGGCTATTCAGCACCGCATGTGTAGAGGTAAGAAAGATGTGATTTGAAGGATGGTTCACACGCAAACTAGACATACTCAAATAATAATTGAGGCAATAATTATTGGAGACCTTATTCAAATGCTCAGCACACTGAAATTTACTTTCTCCTCCAGGATTACTGTGCCAGTAAATTTGGAGCTGTTGGGTTCCATGAGTCACTGACCCACGAGTTGCAAGCAGAATACCTGGATGGCATTAAAACCACTTTAGTCTGCCCTTATATCGTAGATACTGGAATGTTTGCAGGATGTGAGATTAGGTAAGACACTATTGGCCATTTAAGTTGTGACTGGTGACACTGAACCTTTAAGGTCATACACTCCTGTGTTTTTTGTCTGACTTCCACAGGAAAGAGCTTCGGACTCTAATTCCACCCCTGGACCCGCTTTACACCGTGCAGCAGTCCATGAATGCCATTTTAGGAGAGCAGCAAATGATTTGCATTCCTCGCCTGATGTACATCCCCTTCCTTGCACGAGCGTGAGTATTCAGATAAATTATAAACCATATTGGCCAGGATCAGCAGAATGCAACAGAGGAGGGTACCAAGCCAACATCACCTATTAGAATTAAGTATTTACAGTAGGCTAATGCCCTGGGACAAAGATAATAAGCTAATGTGGCACTTTTTTTTTTTGTTGTCTCCAGACTGCTGCCTTGGGAGGCAAATGTAGCAACCTATCGCTTCATGGGAGGAGACAAATGCATGCTGCCATTCATCAAGAATGCTGAACTGAAGTCCGCCAATGGCCATGTCAAATCCTCCTAAGACCTGTCTGTCAAAATCTGTCATAAAACTAAATTATTTAATGGACCAATGCACACACCAAAGGCTCAGTTTTGATAATCTTAAAGAGTAACTTAACACTAGCAGAAAAGTTCTGCTGCACTGCCCTCTAGGGGTCGACACTTCAGGCATTTTGCACTTGCATCTACCATCAATGAGTGATGTGGCAGCAGTTTTTTTTTTTTTTTTTTTTTTTGTTGCTTTTTTTTTTTTTTTTTTTTTTTTAGCAGCTGTCAATGGCAAAATACCCGATTTACTGGCGAGTTACTCTTTAACAAAGAAAAATCATTCATCTGAAGGGAGTCCCCATATCTGCACCTGTACACTTTTGTTTTTTTGGCCTGCACTACAACTTTAATAATAGTGTATCATGTTGAGTACATCCACATACATGTTGAGTCATTTCTAGTTGTATACAAACTTTGCTTACCATATTTGGACCTGGCAAGCCATGGATTATTTCATGAAACAGGAAAATGCCTTTAATGTAAAAATAAATCAAATGTACCAATCAAACGTGTCATCTCGGTGCATGAGCAATATCTACTCCTGAGTAAGTATGGAAGCCAAGCTCAAAAACTGAAAAATAACCGTCTGTTAGATGTAATTTAGCAAACTGAGATGAAGTCTAAGTAGCATTTAATATCAAGATAATAGAACATCAGGGATCTATACAAGTGCTTCTCTTTATTCACATTAACAGACGGTGCAGAATCAAAGACTAGACATAAAACGAACCTACAAGTAACATGCAACAGAAAAAAAATGAAGCGTTATGTCTTAGCCACAAAGACTATAGTCCTCCATAACCACGAGAAGGAATTCAAATATACAAAAAAAAGAACAAGCAAACAAAAGAAAACCTTTCCATTTGAATCAGATGTTAGATCAGTCTTTCAGAATACTGTTAAATTATTTCAGTTACTGTCATTGAGATAAACAGTTGTATCAGAATATGATATCCAAATCCTTGTTAAAGCTAGCCTCTTAACTTGCCTTAAGAACAGCAAGCAAAGAACCCCCCCCCCAAAAAACAAAAAAACAAAACAAAAAAACAAAAAAGTAATCTGATGACGTCAATTCTTGGTCATGTCTTTACCATTACACTCCAATTTAAAACAAACCTTAAAAATCCCATCAGAAAAAAACATCCTCAATTCAATTGTCACATCCCTGATGAATCCATTTTAACTGCCACAAGTCAAACCAAATCTGCAAAGATGTAAGAAGTCTTTAGTGTGGCTTGGGGCCTCTGTGGCCATTCCTCCTGCAGTGTACTCCTTATGGATTTAAGTGAAGAAGATTGCATCAACTTTAAACTAACTGCACAGTGGCTGCCTGTAGGTAGCCCTGCAGGAACTGGAGAGCTTCGGCGTTCAAACTGGTACTCAGCATCGAAGGAACCTGCAATAAAAGAGAAACAAGAAACGACTATCACTGCACTGTTATCTGCAACATCTGATCATCTGTTACTTGGCACAGTGCAATCATAGCAAACACTTATGCTTTTATAAATTAAACTAAGATGCTATATTATAACCTTATCCCCCAAAACACAAACAAACAACACAGACCATTACTTTTGGCTTAAAAGACTTAACAGCTCCCACATGTCCAAACATACCCTTCCTGGACAGGCTGTGGAAAGCTTGTGGAGTGACTGGGCCAACAGGATCTTGGGGTTGCCAACAGCTTCTCCGATGGGGTCGTGTTCCTTCTTCCCGGCAAAAGCCAGCTGAGAGAAAGCTGTCTGATAGCCTGGTGTGTCCTCAATGTCAATGAAGTGTTCATCATCAGGGATGCTGTCATCTTCTGGCAGCTCAAATAGGCCAATGAGCGCCTGGAGCAGCGGAGTCCTAAACAGAAATATGAAGTCCAAATGACTGACCTTAATTTAACTTCAAACAACAGATTAATCTGTAACTGGCAACTCAACATACACTAGGACCGTATCTTGACTATATACGGTACTATCTACAAAATTAATGCCCACTTAAAAGCAAATTATATCTGTGTACAATGTAATCTGATCAAGAAAAAAGAGTCTCCTTTCATGAGACCATCTAGTGATTCAAATTCTGATATTAATGCTTGGATTGAAGCTGTAATAATTGCTAATTTATGAACTGAATGAAATTCATTAGCCTAGAGTTTGTAAACACACTCAAAGCCCTATAGTTTTCTTTAAATTTAATTTAAATATTAAGTACACTATGTAATTTTATGATGCTTTAGCACCATCTAGCAGCTATTGCCGTCCAGGTCTGTAAATAGACTCAAGAAGCCAGGAGTTATAGCTAAATAGAATTGCATTTATCATAGACAAGCAATATTTTTACACCACAAGTTAGGTTAGCACATAAGAATAGAAATGATTAATTACAAGAAGTATCTAGTCAAGCAACAGCCCAAAGAAACAGGGCAAAATATTTAAATATATAAATATTTTTGGCTTTATGTATGCTATGAGGTATAATGCTCTATTACCTGCGTCAAGCAGGATGAGAGCTAAGGAGAGAGCAGTAGCAGTGCTTAGTTAACAGTGTGTTAAGGGTAAGTTAGTTGCACACAACATGCAGTATGTTGCTTACCTGAACAACAAATGAAAAAGATGATAGCTGATAGTCGTTCCATGGATGTGGTTAATTCGCAATGATAACGTTATTCCAAACTGACTGAACAAGTGTGGGCATTCAACAGCTTGAAATGCATGCATGTTAGCCTGGCTCACACCAGTTTAGTGCTGCCAGACACAGTCTGCAGCAGCCTGGCTGTGTGTGTGTTGGGGAGAGGGGATTTTCCCCAAAACAAAACAAAACAAAGTGACCGGACTGGCTCAGGTTATTTTGAAAGCTTGAAATCACAGCAGCCATCACAGTAACAGGGAATTGACTGGTACTGATCAACAACACTCATGAACCCCAATGCTGTGTTGTGGCCATTTGCACATTTGAGCAAGTATTAATTTAATTGTGGTCGATCTGAAAACAGGGCTGTTCACCTGGTGATAGCGACTGTTGCATTTAGTGCCTCACTATATAACAAAAAAAACAAAAACAAAAAGAGAAATGAAAAGGCTGTGTTTTCTTAAGATTGATTCCTTACCAGAGTTTAGTGTACTCTGTGTCCATCATCGCAGGGCATTCAGTGAGGATTTTTGTGATGCCAACAGCGCAGATCTTCTTTTCAACTGTGCCAGACACCTTCTGGACCTCAGGAATGACTACTTTTTCCAGCACCATACCAAACATTCTGCAATACAAAATCCAGCAAATTTAACACATTTATTTGTTGCCCCACTGCACATTGACCAGACCTAGGACACACTGAAGGGACTACATTTCCCAGCTGGCCTAGGAAAACCTCTGGATCCCAGGAGAACCTGGAGAAGTTGCTGGGAAACGGACATCTGGGCAGTTTTGTCTCCCCCATTGCCACAGTGAACCTGACCCAGATTTACCACGAAAATACATGGATGTAAGGTCTAAATTGATAAAACATTTTATCAAGTCATGCGTTTTAATATTTCTCAAACATGTCAAGCTATGAGTAGTTTATATTTTGAATTTCCTGAGTTAATTTAGCCAATTCATTTGAATGATTTAGAAATATTCTTCTTCTTCTTATTATTATTATTATTATGAATTATTCAGCTTTGAGTCACAATATCCACTGAAGTTGCTCTGCCTCTATCCTGGCTTAAGAGCTATTTTCACAGGTGAACACAATAAATGACTGCAGCCAGATGTCACTGTGTACTTTCTGTGAGTCAACATTTTGTGCTTTCTGCTGAAAATTACTTACTTGGGCTGGATGCTATCAAAAATCTCCTGAAGTGCAATAGCTCCGTATTTGACACAATACAGGTTGATGAAGACCAAGAAACCTGTAGAATAGAGAAGAACATGTGAATACCCAAGCTTGAGTTTCGGTAGAGGTTTAAAGCATAAATGATAGTAAATAAATCTGTTGATAGTATTCATGTTACAGGCTGATATTATACAGCTGCTGTCATAACTCTCAGAAAATAGGAGTGCATGCATATATTCTGTCACTGATTATGTTAGTTTGACTTTAACAGATTTTGAATTGAACATGAATGTAAGTGATGTGATGGCTGCACTCACTCTTGATGAACTTTGTAGTTTTGGAGCTTTGCAGCCTCTGGAAGAGCAAAATGAAGATCTGTTTCCTGTACTGAGTGATAGATTCCCTGAAATAAAAAGGAAAAAAACAACAACAACAACATGAGTCTTGATCCAACTTAATCAGTTTAACTGTGCTTTGCATTTCATTGATTTTTCAATAAGCACAGATTTGTGACTGACTTACGGGGGCATGTGCTCTATGATGCTGTTAAGAAGGTAGAAACCTTGGTGGTCGTTGGCCTTGGAGGCAATGAGCTTTTGGAAGACTCCCAACAAACCAGGCTGAGAGAAGAAAAGGACAGAAACGTAACAAATGTCAACATACTGGTGGTCACGCAATGAAAAGATTCAAGCCACAAATACTTTGAGTGTAAACAGAGAAGTTAAAATCACAGTTATGAATCAACTACAGATGACTGAAACATTACTGCTGACACCACTTACTATTTTATCTGCAGCAGAGCTGGCGATGGTGGCACCTCCCTTCTCCAGGTAGGCCTGAAGCAGGCGCACAAGAGGGGGGATGTTTCCTGTCCGTTCCCACAGTACAGGCTGCAGCAGGTGGGGGAATAAAGCCATGTAGGACGAGGGAATAGAGCTGGAGTGGATCTCCAGGAGAAGAGACATCACCTGGAACACGTATGGAACAAACTCTGTAACAGAGAAAAAAATAAAAAATTAGTTCAATAGCCACGATCAGCCAACAGGTCTGGGTATCAACACGTGCACTAGGGGTGGGGGGAAATAATAACAAATCAATCCAGTATAAGATAACAAATCTTTTTTTTCATGCCAACTGTCGATTCCCTGACCCCAAAAATCCAATTTTTTCAATTCAAAATTTTGAGTTTTTTATTTATTTTTTACATTTTGGGCCTTTCAATATACTCATAAAAGTTTTTATTCAGTATGGTGCTTGTTCTGCTGATCTGTACAAGTATGACAAAGTGGAACTGAGTGGAAGTGAGTGGAACTGAGTTCACATGTGTTGAGTAAACCCAACACATGTGCATCAAAACACATCTGCTTCAAAAGTCACACATCATCTTCCAAATCTAATGGGTCAATAAGTACGCAGACACAAAAATAACCATAACTGAGGACACACACACACACACACACACTCACCACACATTGGACTGCATAATAATCGCTCAAAGTTTCCATAAATCCATCTGGGACACAATGAAAATCTCACTTCTTATAATTTTAAGATCTCGCCTGATTGTCAACAAAATCCTCTCTTCTTGTTACTGTCATAAAGTGATTATCATAGTTGCCAGCTAATTCTGCTTGACATGTGCACTTTACTGTAGTTGTAAAGCCACTTTGTGTGTCATTGTTGACTGTAAGGTGGCACTGCCTCCCATAACCATGGTTATGGTTAGGGCTAAAAAAGTACAGACAAGCGGGACAAGCTTGTCTGCGGAGGGTAAAAGCCAACTGACCCCAGATCAGCAGAGAACAGAGCAGCCTGCTGATACGGGTTTCACCAAGTGACTGGGAAACGCCTGAGACATCATTTCATCGAAAATAGGAAGTAAGGGATTATGGGTAATTGAGTCTTTCTATTTCTTATAAAAAGAGAAAAAACAAACATAACAGGGAGTTATGCCAGAAACTTGACCACATTGTAACAGTTTTTACAAGAATAGGTACTTTTAAGAATAAGTATTAGTAAGTAGTTTTTTAAATTACGTTATGGGTAGAGTTTTTGAATTTTTGGGCTTTATGACTGTCAACACACAAGTGTCACAAATTGCAGTTAATGACTGAACCATGATTAAATCGAATCATGAAGAATTGCGATAAAATCAAATCATGAGATCGCTGGTGATTCACATTCCTAGTGTGCACAAAAGAGGTAAACTAACACACCCTGGACATCATTCTGAAGGATCTCAGTGAAGACGGGGAAGAGGGCCTCCTCAAAGCTGCTGACTGTGGTGGGGTCGGCCTTGCAGGTGATCCGGATGGAGAGGCACAGGGACTCAAACAGGTAGTGGTTGAAGTGAGGTTTGCTGGGGTTCTGAAAACAGGTACAGATGTGAGATTGGCTGACATGGTAGGGCCTAAACCCATAACTCTCATGTATCTGTGTCAATAGATATAAATAGTATCAAAGTGTGAGTCACCTTGCTGACCAGGAGGAGCTTGTGAGTGAGCTGGCCAATCAGAGTGGGAATGTAGCGGACAATCGCCTCCTGCAGGAGGGAGAAGCTGCGCATGATGGCTTTAAAAGTAAAAACAAACAAAACAATTAACAATGAGGCTCATTAGAATATTTTCTGAGTTGGTCTGCTACTGACTGAGGAGCATTTAGAGGACACAAGAGAGTTTCATGTGACACTCGGGTTTAAATATCTACCTTTCATGACATATTCATTCTCTGAAGAACCAGGAAGAGCCAGCGCCTTGAACAAGTTGTTGAGCAGCTGTTCGGTGAAAGGTGCGATCTCTGCTGCTGTGATACTGCGAAACACACAGAGAGGATGATCCGCTAAAAATTCAGCTTTCAGTTAGCTCTACATTAGCCATGCAGATTACAAACTGCGAGGGTAATTTATTAAAGAGGACAAGTAAGGCTGCCCAGGATTGGGAATTGGTGTTTAGCAAATGGAGCGCAGCTTTCACAGCACACATTTTGCTTCATTCAGCTCAACATCAAACAGGCAGTGAAAGCAGATAAGGGGATGGAGTTGGCATTTCAGATAAATTTGACAGGAAAAGGATCAAAAGAAGATATGTGTTCCAATAATCAAATAATATAGTATACTAATTATAATGTAGTACACTAATGGCGATTATGCATCTGATAAAAAGGGAAAAAACCTTACAAAAAGACTTCAATCTTAATTTCCACAAAACAATTACTGGTCATTTACACCCGCATTTTCACTACATCTGCTGCCTGTCTTAAGAATTACATGCTAACGGACAAATCACATATTGGGGGCGACCATGCATGTAAACCGTAAACAGCATTGGACATGTTGGACAAACGCTTGCATATAAGACATAAGGATATTTGAAAGCTTGTTGCAACATAAATCATGGACTTTAATGTTGGATATTACATAACACTTTTAAAGCGCAATAATACATATAGTTTAATGTCAGAGTGCTGTTATACTGTACATCAGAGCTCATGGGATGCCTCTTGACCAATCAAATCACTCGACCGGATCTAACTGTTGTATCATGTACAAGCCAAATTCCTAATAACCATACAAAAAGCTGGTGTGCGTATCTCAATGGAGTGGGCCTTTAAGTTGAAGATGAATTAGTTTCACTATACACCTTGACACTCACAGTGTGGAGTTGTTGGGGCCTCTCATGGTGAACAGCCTCTCCAAGGCATGTGCAGCGTAAGTGTGCTCCACTGTGCTCTCTGCCTGCAGGTGAGCTATCAGGAGAGGGACAGCCTGCAGCAACTGCTCTTTAGGAAGCTGAAAGGGGAGACAATGAGCACTCACTGTGAAACGTTTATTTGTTTGAAACTAAAAAAGTCAAGGAGAAAGTCGGATATCATACCTGGCTTCTGAAGATCATGACATACTTAATGGCATCTGCTTTCAGCACTGGGAACTCATTAACTAGAATGAGGGGAAAAGGTCAACATAATTTAATGTCAGTACTCAATGTATGCCTGTTTTATCTCAATCTGGGATATTTTGAGTATCTGCATTGCCAATATATACAGAGATAAGGGCATTATGACTTCTTCACAATCTGTAGATCCAAGTGCAAGATGCAGGACAACTGCACTGCTTTCATATACACATAAAAACTACATTTAGCCAGCATATACCATCAGTCTTTAAGTTACATCAACAGCTCAGCTATTAAAAATAAAACAAAATCAGTGCCAACTAAGCCAACTGTTTGTAATATAAGGCATTTTTTTCAAATCTACAGTATACGGGGACCTATAAGTGTATTCTTACCATTTTGCGATTTCAAGTCTGTGAGAATGTGGTTGACGAAGAATTCTGTGAGATTCACCAGCTCATTGGCTTGTGTTATTCCATGCTGAAAAAAACAATCATGAATGGAAGCATTAAACTGAGGCCAATTATTACTCAAATTCATATTCAACAATTTGGATATTCATACAGTATATTCATAAGGCTGACATTTGGACCTGAACTTGATCTGTAATAGTTAACCTCCACTTCAGGCTCTGAGGATTTGGTTAAAATGCCTAGTTTAAGTTTTTTCCATGTTATTATTTTGAATATTTTGGCCATTACTGAGAACAAGTATTCAAACGTGGGTTTGGAAATCACAAATATTTGAAGCCTGTATATTGGCATTTGGGCTAGCCATAAAAACACACACACACACACATATATATGTTATATTAGCTAACATACCTTTTGCGTCTGGGCTTTAGATGCAAGAGATGTCACCAAATAGATAGCAGCGTCTTTGTGTTTCCAGTTCACCCCAGGGTTCTTGGCATACTCTGCCAGCATTGAGTTCACATAGCCAGAGAAGATTGCTGTGACAGGACCCTCGAAGAATTTACACAGGCCTCTCACCAAGTCACAGGCAGCTCTACGACGAGTGTCAATGTCTATGGCAGGATGGCGACAGAAATATCATTGACATATCTGCCAAAACTATTATGTTTTATCACGGTAAGATATGAACAACTGGCAGGCAAAGTGGTGACATTGGATTTACCGGATCCTTCAAGGTCCCTACGGATGTATTCTTCAGAATTATCTTCAAAGGCCTCTTCATCTGCACCTGATCAGGAATAACAGGCCATTTGGTCAGTATCACTTCGCACAGGGGTTTTCAAATCTTTACATGTTCTGGACCCCCATTTGAACTGCTTTTGCCATAGAGATGTTGATATGAAAATATATTTTTGTATTAAATTGTAATTATTAAATTGTTCAGATGTCATAAACTCTGAGAAATAGAATCAAATTGGTGAGATTGAAACATATTTTAATCTCATCATTTTTTGTTAAAATAATCACTCATACATTTTTGTATCATAAGTTTCTAGTAAATTATTTTTGATGAAATCAAACTGTTTCTCATTTTGCTGAGGACCCCCTGGAAAGCCCTCAAGGACCCATGGAGGTCTCCAGAATCAGTGACTTAGTGTATAAGCACATTTTTGTGTCCAAGCAAGCACAACTAAGAGAGTACAAGACAGATCTAAAATAGTGAAATACTGAGTAAGACTCCCAGGTGCATTCCAATGACTGTGTGTAAAAGAGGTGTCTACTTACTTCTGAACTCCATGTTGGGCACAATGACCTTCTCACAAATGCTAGTGAGTGTGTTCTGGTCCTCAAACAGATGCTTGTAGTGTGGTCTTTCACACACGGATGCCAAGAATTGGATAGCGTTGCTTACAAGCTGCAACAAAGATGAGGTGTATTGTCAGTATTGTTTGTACAGGAAAAAAATCGACTCAGAACAAAGAAATGCAGTCAGACATCAATAGTCTTACCAGATCATACTTGACCTCCTGGCCTGTCGACACTAAAAGGTTCCAAATGGCAGTGACAAAACGAGGCAGATAGGGCTGAAATTCTTCATCGTACTTCTGAGCATAAAGAGCAGCATTGTCACAGATCTGAGACTTCAGCAGCTCCAGGAGACCTGCTTCCTCCTCGTCCTGGGGAGTCATCAAGGCAAACAGAGGTCAAATACAGTAACTATTTGACAGCACTGGAGTGTTGAAAATAATGTGTATGATTGAAAAAAAAAAATGTCAAAAAAATCAACTCACATCTGTTTGTAAAAGTTTATTATCCAAAGTCAGCAGGTTATGGAAATTTGTCATCCAGGTCTCCATGTTGTCTTCAAAGAATTCTGGGAGGTCCTGTGTAAGAATGGATACATATCATTAGGTCTTTGACAACCCAAACCTCACAGACCTGTGACTTTTCCCCCCATGAAGACAAAAAAATAGCATGGTTTGGGAAAAAAGTTTCATAGATGCAGGCCAACAATAAAATATCTTCCTTCAGATTAGAATGATTTCAAATCTATAAACTTCCATGTTGCCCTCAAAGCTGATGAGTTAGGGTTCAGTTGGTTGTGGGATACCCCCCCACCACCTATAAACTATCTATCTATCTATAAACTTCCATGTTGCCCTCAAAGCTGATGAGTTAGGGTTCAGTTGGTTGTGGGATACCCCCCCACCACCACCACCCCCTCTTGCGCTCCTATGCCTCTTAAAGGTAAATAACACTATAGCTAGCCAAAACAGCAAAGCCTTTAAGTGCAAAGAAAATGGACCCAACCTGAAAGTTAAGACTGTAGAAGAGCTTGGAGATCAATGTGAGGGAGGAGAAGAGGACTTTCAAGGCATTGATGTCTGTAGCATGAGTCTGGCACAACTCAATGGTGGCCTGAAACAATTAAGACAGAAAATTGTGACTAAATGCTGGGTAATATTAGCATGTCATAACCATAAACAACATTTGTGTATTTGTTAAATGTTATATAACATCTGAACTACTAAGACTGTTATGGTATTTAACTATCAATCATCACAAACCTTGAACAGCTCTGTCAGAGGTTGGGCAAATGTGTCCAGAACTAGCTTGATCTCCATCCATAGCTCATTTGACTTGAACTCATGGCGGTACCTAGAAAAAGGGCAGACAACATTGGAAAACTCTTGGACATAATCGTAACAGAATATCTCCTTTATTAGATGCCGCTGAATAAGAAATGAGGCCTACCTCTTGAAGAGGGAATGTGCAGTGCGGAGAACTCCATTGATGATATGGAAGTCACCACTTTGGAAGCGGTTCACCATCTCTGTTAGAAGATCAGGCCACTTTTGAGGAAAGTCTTCCCTTCCAATAATACTGATGGCATCACTCAGCTGTTGAGATCACAGAACAAGAATGAGAATAGGCATGGCTGAACATTCACAAATTAATCTGCAGACAACCATAACCTGCCCTCTTTAATGTAATGGCTTTATCATGTGAGGATGCACCTGTTTTTGAATCTGTTCCGGGCTGCTTAACATCAGATTTACAATGTTGGCTTTGATTGTTGTTCGATCTGGATCAGAGATTTTGTTTGGTTCATCTTCAACCTGAGGGGAAATGTCACAGCTGTAACACAAATGTCCTCAACTCAACATACAGATCAACATGGCTAACACAACGATATCACTCACGATGCGCCAGTTCCTTTTGATGTAATTCTTGAATGTGACTGCAGCACAGACCCGGATTACATTGTCCTGGGATTTCTCCAGCAAAGTGAGAAGTAGTATTGGGTAGTTCTGGTTTCCCTCAACAGATTCAAGGAACTTTTCAGCTATGTATATGTTAAGAAAACAACAACAAATGAAAATTTGAAAAAAGCCCAGCAGGCAGCAGCATTATGCATTAGAACAACATTTTATATGAACATGTAAATTTGCTGTATATCAGTAAACTGTATTACCTGGACGTCTTACTGATGGATCTGGGTCCAGCGTTTTCCTTAAGAACTCGGTGAGGGTTTGTAGGTTAGCATCATTCAAATCCATGCTTGTTGCAGCTAAGGGCGAAAACAAGAGGGTGATGATTGTGAACAAATGGAAATAAAATATTCGGCGACTAGCCCGGTTGACAACACGCTGACTGTTGGCTAAAAGGGAATGAATGACTGGGCTTCGTCTAAATGTTGGTCAGTTCACCGTCAGCTAGTTGAACAATATCTACATGATTTAACTATAAAATCATATATTACTGTAGCATCACATGAGTTATTATTTCACCTAGCGTCGGCAAGCATGTTAAAACAACGTTAATTCTCTCTTTTTAAGCTTTAAACCGCTTTGCCAACGCCAGTTTTGATGCATTAAAACTTACCTAAATTAAGTCACTGAACATGTCTGTCACTGCCACTAGCTTGCTAGTACCTAGGTTAGCTAACTATGCTAAAGATATCTCAATCTTGTCCAATAATGTCAAAGCTAGCTGGCTGCCTTGCGTTATCACCATTAAACCTTAACTGTTACGCTGGCTAGCTATCGTGTTCGTAGTCCAATATGTCAGCCTCCTCGCTCTAACACAGTAAGTGTTAACTCATTCCAGCTAACTTAGCCTCTCTCTGCATGTTAACGTTAGTTGGCTATAGAAAGACATTGGCACATGCCACGGTATTCAAGAACTTAGTTACAGTTATGTCTTGCCAAATTTACGTACTGCTGCCTTTATTCCTAAATAACAGATGGCTTAATGTAACATACTATCTTAACTGCCAAGGAAAACAAAATCCCAGCTCCAATAAATAGACTGATCCAGCCGGTCCCTCCAAGTCAACTTGCTAATGTTAGCGTTAGCTTGCTAACCTGTCTAGTAGCAATCATAATTTCACAAAATTACACAGTAATTCCCCCGAAATGGAGACGGTGATTCAATTTGACAGTATGAATTTAATATTACTGAATATAACTAGTATTTATTGTAGGCATTTGACGTCCTACCGTTACTGGAGAGACTTTCAGTCAGAATGTGATGAAGATGCACTACAGTCGATGGTCGTGCTTGTCTTGCTTGCTTTCAAATGTCTAGATCAGAAGGAACAGCGCGGTCAGTATACTGCGCACGCGCAGATGTCAAATAAAGGCTGTCAGATACGCCCCTTTTGTCGAACGTGCAGAAGTTCTTGAGGATGATCACATGGTACTGAACGAGCTCCACTGTCTGCACAAAAAAATTAAGCAATTTTATGCAAGTGCAGTTAGTTAAGTTTTGCGGTACATGCGCCTTAGAAGTCTAACTTAACATTTAGGCCACTTTATTTTAAATAAGCTATTTCACTCACCACATTTATGTAAGCCCTGTAGTTCTAACTTGTGTAACCTAAGGCTTTGCGTATAAACTGGTGATAGAGAAAAATAACATCAAGTGTCTCAGTAAAGTGTTGGGCCTCCACAAGCATATAGAACAGCTTCAGTATGCTTTGGCATGGATCCTCCAAGTCTCTGAGCTCTGCTGGAGGGATGAACACCATTCTTCCAAAAGATATTCCATCATTTGGTGTTTCGATGATGGTGACAGAGAGTGCTATGTTGGTACAACGTCTCCCATAGGTGTTCAATTAGGTTGAGATCTGTTGAAATCAAACTATTCAGTGAGCCCTGTGACCACTCAAAATAATTTTCTACTGATTTGCAGTGAGCCTTCCTTCTAAGGGGACATGTGGAAATATTTCAGTAGTTTTTCTTAATCAAAGTTAAGAATTAATGTCTTTACTCCAAGTAATATTCAATTACTTATGCTGATTAGAGGATGCTAAAATTAAAAGTCACAACTGTACAGTAATTCCAACTATTACACATGCAAAATGGCAATCTGAAAGATCACCATAACTCCAATTTTTTAATGAACAGAATGAATACAGTCGATTTCAAGTATTCATGTTTTAAATTTATGAAAGCATTCAACTATTACTGAATGACAGTCATAGCAATAATGCACTTGGAACAATGTAGTTGAAATGTAAAAAAAACACAAAAACAAACCAAACAAAACAACACCTTCAACAAAGTGCACAGCTTATATGGATACAAACACAACTTCATTACAACACAAAGTAAACACTTTTAGAGAGCTTTACCCTTTCCTGTTTGACAGGCTTGGGAACAGAGGCTCAAAATCTAAACAGGCTACAGGTTATACGTATGCCGGATGTTAAGGGTGTCTCGCAGCATCAGGTCACGGAGCCGCCAAAGTGCATCTGCCATGGTGCTGTGGGCGCCCTTGCTCTTCAGCCAATGAGATGGCAGCCTGCTCTCTTGCTCTTTTGTCAGACGCACATCTTTCTTTCGGGCTGCAAGAGCACAAATTACATATTAAATTTAAAATTTTAAAAACATGTTTGCCCTATTTTACCATTTTATATTCATATGTTAATTTATTTGACATGGCCCATAGAGGCATATCACCCACAGATATAATGAGACAAATAAATCTTCAGATCTAGTCGATTAGAGCTCAAATGAGGGAAACTTGGGGTGATACAAGCTGGGTAAGTCAGACTCAGAAATATACCTTCAAGCTAAAATCTCCCCATGTTGTAACCCTTTCATAACCCCAAACCCTGAGCATAAGGTTCACACCCACAATAAATAGCAACTTAAAAACTTAAAGCAGCTACAAGTTTTGAACTGGTTATGAAACAGTCTCAGTTTAATACTGATGCCTCTATATGATCTACATAAACAAACAAGACCATCAGCGAGAATATTGGCCAATTTTATAGAGTTATTCTAAATGCCTGCCACCGGGTCAGATTCCCCACAAAATCAGATGAAAAAATTTATGGCATGTAGACGGGAAGAGCATATGTTTACATTACATGTAGCATTGTAGCACGAAGGAGTACAAAGATGTTACTAGGACGAGGGGAGGACATTTCTCTTCGTTTGCTAACGTTAAAAGTATAAGTAAACTTATTGACGGCTTCCCTACTCATAAAAAAAAAAAAATGAGAAAAAAGCAGCAATGGTCAAGTGAGCTACAGAGTGAATGAAGAGAGCAAGCAGCGGTGCCCAGAACGAAGTAGTTGAATCAGATAAAATGTTATTTTCTGATTGTTTCACACCGATTACGTTCTAAAGCACAAATAAACACGTCCACACCTCTGCATGACACTACAGGAAGGTACAACATTGCCACCACCATTGCATTTGGTGGTGAATGCATTCTTACATGTAACCTAGGTGTATGAACGCTATTAAAACAAAGTTTACTTTGTTTCACCATCTCCATGTTACAAATAGGCATTACCTCATCGCTATGCATCCTGCAAACAGCTGGGTTTAAAAAAGAAAAATAGTATTAAAAATAAGTTGCGTCTTTCTTTCACTTGCTTCCAAAACAAATGCACACGCCAGCAAAGATCTTTATGACACAAGATGGTGGTGCTCATGGGAAATGCAGTCTTCATTCCCGGGAAACACTACCGCTTTTGTCCACAGTGGCCACTAAAATCAACACAAAATGAAAGTTCCTTGTAGTAGCTTTAAAGCAAAACATACAGCATAAACGTTAGTATTTAGAATGGTGAGACATTAAGCAACACAGGCTGCTGGGTGACCCACATTCTGTAAGCATTTATGGGGATATGCAGTTTGAATCAATGGCCATCAAAGGAAAGGATTCACCTGAGAGGGTTTGGTCCCACTTGCTGATGGTGGGGGTGTCTGCGGTAAGACCTTCGATGTACTTGAGATATGCCTCAGAGTGGAGCAGGCGCTGGGGCTTGGGTGGTGGGGACACAAACATTGGGGTGGAGGGCTGCTGGAGAGCAGGTTGTCCCACCTGGCCTTGTCCTGGGTACGGTGGTGGAGCCTGCTGCCCTGGACCCACCACACTCATCTAAATAAAACATACCTCCATTACTACTCATACTTAGATTGGGCTCAGTACAAAAGTTCTTATCAATTTCTTCTCATTCAACATTGTTAATACTTTAACCACAGTTTGTCTTCCTAGTCAACTTTTGTAGTATTTTTACGTTCTTATAAATGTTCATTGTCACATCATGATTACCTGGGATCCATGGGTGTTTCCCGGTCCAGGTCCCCCTCCCATGCCATTTACACCTGTGAGGACATTCGGCATCAACACATTGACTCAAAATAATTGTGGGCAGTTGCCCCTTTATATTGGGCTGTTTCAGTCATACAGCATTAATGTAAGTTAGAAGAACTAACAGGAACACCAATTATTGAAAGAGATTAATGTTTGCTTATCAGTGTATTGCTAGTATTATCAGGGCTAATTTAAAGTAGTGACATGTTTGCCTTTTTGTGCAGTAGAAACATTGAATTTCTCTCGCTGGCACAGTACCAACCAGCCTAATGGTAATGAACTGAACAAATGACTGAGCCTTAGTTGAGGCTTTTTGAAAGGTTGTCAGCTGGCTAGTGATCAACTAAAGGACCTCAGCCTATTGGTACAGGTAGCCCCTCCAGCAAGTCAGAGTGGTAGACAGGAAGCAACTGCATGGCAGGTGGGTTGGCTATGACAGCAATCTTACCAAGGTATGGCATTCCAGGGAACCCAGGCATAACGGGCAGGAGATGTTGGGGCAAGACATACACCCCCATGCGATGTGGTGGTATGCCAGTCATACTAACCATGCCTTCAACAGGGCCCTGCCGGGGCATCATAGCTGACCTATATGCACCCATCATACCTTCTTCAGAAGGGACAGTAGTAACACAAAACAGCAACATGCATCAGTGAAACATGCATCAACTACTGCTTGAGCAAGCATGCATTAATATGTCAATTTATATGTCTTAAAGGAACAGTTCATCAAAAATACAAATACAGATATTTTCCCATTTACCCCTAAATGCAGATAGTTTTAATGTTATTTGGTGAGGTTTCCAGTCTGCCATGACCTGCCCTGTCTCCTGGCAACCCAAAAGAATGGGGCTGGATGGGTAATTCCTTTGTTGAGCTCAAATGGTCAAACA
>OMKZ01014991.1:17285-36600 GCA_900302535.1 Neoniphon sammara | reverse complement strand
GGGCTGCCTGCAGCGCCACCTCCAGGACAATTTTCTCATTCTGGAGGAACTGAATGTTGTCGTCCTTGGCGCTGCTCTCTGTCTGCAGCTCGGCCAGCTGGGCCTCCAGCTCCAGGTAGCGGGCCTCCAGCTGGTTGATGGACTGCTCTTTGGTGTGCAGGCTCTCCTGAGTGGCGGTCAACTGACGCATCAGCTCCAGATGCTCCTTCTGGAGGGACACCAGCTGCATGTCCTTCTGGGAGAGGGTCAACTTCATCTGGAGAAGGCAGAGGGAACGAAGTACAATGGAGTGTATGAATGAAACAAATGAAAAACACAGCTGACAGTGTTACAAGAGAGTGCAAAACAAAATAAGAACTAAGACATTTAGAGTGACTACCTGCTCTAGTTCCCTTTCCAGAGTGTTGGCCGTGTTGGCCAATTTCAATAAGCGCTCACGCTCTTCCTCAAACTCCTCCAGTTTGTGCTGCAGATCGTCCTCCACCATGGTCTTGGCATCCTGGATCTGCTGGTAAGCAGCCTCCTGCGTCAGCATGTCAGCCTACATGACAGACAGTAAAGGTCATATGAAGAACATTCCAGCTTGATTTCAAAAGATAATATCCACCATTTTGAAAACAAGTGACATATTCAAGTAACACAATTTTTGCAAGTATTTTTCATTTAAGTCCTTGGCTGCCAAAATACTCACACCTATAAACACAGAATCCTCAGTGTTTTAGAGATATACTCAATGCTGACCTTCAGTTAAGGTTGGTTTACTAAATGGATACATTTAGAAAATAATCTCTTTAGCTTCAAATCTAATTGAATCTAACTGCCATATTTATGAAGTGATTTCAAGGAATATACCTCAATGCTCTGCAGCTGAACAGCAATGCGCTCCTTCTCTTTGATGGAGCGATGTTGGGTCTCAGTGAGTTGGTGGGACAGTGTCACGTTCTCCAGCTTCAGATGTTCCAGGACGCCAAACTGCGTCATCTGTCCAGCCTTGGGGGGGGGACAAGAAAAAAACACGTCAACTGTGTAGCATGTCATGTCTGTCACAAGTCAGCTCTGTTATCTGTCAACTCTAAAGCACCAATGAGGCAAAACCACCTGTCTCAGCAACCTCCTTACCTGCATGTTGGCCATTTCACTCTGCAGCCGTACTCTTGCCTCCTGGGCCAGGGCGAGCTGCTGTTGGTACCACTGCCTGACCTGCTGCAGCGAGTCGATCTCAGCCTGGGAGGTTTTCAGTCGGCTCTGCAGGGTGCTGCGCTCTAACTGGACCTGTTGGAGCTGGCTCTGGAGACCACCCATCTGCTGACGCAACTCCTGGACTGCATGGGTGTAAGACCAAAACATGTCATTCACACAACCTACCATGGAAACATTTCTAAAACTGGCCCTCTGACCATGAGAGAGCAATCCAGCGCCCAACTGGGCAGGTTCACTCTGTGTAGGGATGGGTATTGATATGTTTTTATCAACGTCAGTACCTTAACAATTCCCTCTAATTGATTTGATTCCTTAACGATCCCCTTAATCAATCCCTAAAATGGAGCAAGCTTTTCAGAGTGATGGGAAGAGATGGAGCCTCATTTACATATATTCTCAATAAATTTTATTTTTCATTCACACCATGCACCAGGATATGTCTGGTGCAAATTTCAGTCATATTTGATTTATTTCTCCCTTTAGCAATGACTGCTTGGCATTTTAGTGCATTTGGCATGAAATGTCAAGTGGTCATGTTTTGATGTGCAATTATGCATAATGCTAATTAAAGTAGAATCAATCTTTTAGTAAAGATAAGTGCTGGAAAATGGGTCAATGTCATTTCAAATATGACAGTGAGAATAGAGCAATACAGTAACATGCTGTGGTTAAAAAAAACAAGATATTCTCATGTTTTTACCCATTTTGTCTGTTTCAGACTACTGCAGTGACTGTGACGCTGCATTTCCTCAAAAGTACTGTTTTACTTCAGCTAATTTCAATGGTCTATCCTGTCATGATCAACTGTCATTATCATGCAGGCCATCTTTAAAAAGTACAATGAGTGTGTTTTTCCATAAATGGTCAGAAACACATGCTTTTTAAACATGCTTCCCCAAACCTGGGAACCAATTACAAGAATCATTACAGCTGCTGTGCAGCGATGGGACAGGGCCGGGCAGTAGTTGTGGAGAAGTGGTGGAAGAAGTAGAAGAAGTTTCAGCATGATGAATTCAACATATCTGTTGGAACATATCTGTTCACAAATGTGTCTTTACTACACCACCCGGGGCTTGAACCCACAACCTTCAGTACCACAGGCAAGCTCCAAACAGGATGTGCCACTGGGGTGGACAGCTAAACTGGCTGCAGACAGCTTTGTAGGTCAACAGGCCAAGCTCATATTAGTGTGGAAATCAAATTTAGGTCCTGGGAGAATTACAACAATATGAGCAGTAGAGGAAACAGCAACAGCCACAGAGAAAACAGGTGATAATTTTTTTCCCTGAGTGACCAGAAGCCACACAAGGAAGTATAAACAACAACAAAAAAGTGGACAGTAGCATTTACTGATATATTTAGATATTTTTATGCACTGTGGACTCAAATTTTGGTAAAATGAAAATCCCTCTGATTTTTCTGTTGGGGACGGTCTGAAGATATTGTGCTGCCATTTTCAAATAATTTGATGAAAATTTGTAGGACTAGTAGTATTTAATTTATAGTTTTTGATAAAAAATGCAGTGGTGGACTTCCTACAATAATTTTCTCTAGGTTGTAGATATGAAACTTTTTCTTGACTTGGGCTACATTTTGGTGCAAGTGTTAAAACCGTGGTACAGTACAGTTGATTTTTAATGATTTTTCAAAGTTTTGAACTTAACATGTTTGCTGTAGCTCCATCGTGGCGAAATTTCGTCCCATACTTCAGCTTACATCATTTTGGATCTCACTGGATAGCTTTGCAAAGTTTGGTTTATTTTTGTGCATGGGAAGGCAGTTTTAGTAAGAAGAAGAAGAAGAAAGAAGAATACAGAGCAAAACTGGCTCCTAAAAATGAGAAGATGACAAAAAGAGGAATGAGATTTGTGTATAACACTAAAACTGTAGAAGTTTCTGATGAAAATTTCATTCAAAATGACTTTGGATTTGGGTTCTTTGCAATCCAGCATATTTATCAGTTTCAGCATAATGGATTTCAGCATAATGAATAGCATAATGAACAAAATTCAGTGCTATAGGCAGCTTCCTAACAGAATGTGCCACCTGGGTGGACAGCTGAACTGGCTGCAGACAGCTTTGTAGGTCAGCAGCCCAAGCTCATATTAGTGTGGAAATCAAATTGATGTAAAATTGTCAAATTTTATGCATAATAATCTGTAATTTGTCAGAAATACTCTAGAGACCATGAATCTTTCTGTATAGTTACATGGAGATTCATCATTCAGCATCCTGATGTTTAAAGATGCTCTTGTAGGACTAGTAGAGTTTAATTAGTTTTACAGTTTTTGATAAAATGCAGTGGTGAACTTCATAATTTGCTCTAGCTTGCAGCATATGAAAGTTTCTCCTGACTTGGGGCTACATTCTGGTGCAAGTTGTAAAGCTGTAGCACACACAGTTGATTTTTAATGATTTTCCAAGTTTTTGAAATGTACACGCTTGCTATAGCGCCACCTTGGGGAAATTTGGTTCCAAACTTCAGTTTATGTCATCGTGGACTTCACTGGAAAGCTATGCAAAGTTTTGGAAAGAAGAAGAAAAAGAATGAACTCCACAAGTTAGAAGACTCAAATGTATCTTCACTGCACCACCCGGGGCTGGAATCTGCAACCTGTGGTACCAGAGGCAGGCTCCTAACAGGATGTGCCACCTGGGCAGACAACTGAACTGGCTGCAGAAGGCTTTGGAGGTCAACAGCCCAACCGCATATTAGTGTGGAAATCAAATTGATGTAAAATGTGTGAAAATGTGAAAAAATGATGTGAAAAAAATCTGAAATTTGGCACAAATAATCTAGACATTGTGATTTTTTTGTGTATTATTGATTATTATTATTAATCATTCTGTTTTTGAAATCCCGATGTTTAAAGATCCTCTATTTTCCATTGGGGACAATGTACTGCATGGGAGCAAAATTCAAAATTCTGTAGAAAATTCATTTTTTTAGATAAAATTCTGAAATTTAACACAGCGAGCAACCTATCATTCTAGAATAATGCCATTTAATTTGAAGTAGACTGGACTTGTAGTAAGCGAGAAATTACAGTTTAAGTGGACAGTAGCATTTACAGTCAGATATTTTTATGCACTGTCGGCTCGAATTTTGATAAAATGAAAATCCCTCTAATCGTTCTGTTGTGGATGGCATGAAGATGCTGTTTTGCCATTTTTGCATAATTTGAAGAAAATTTGTAAGACTAGTTAGGTTTAATTAGTTTTACAGTTGTTGATAAAAGTGCAGTGATGGACTTCATAATTTGGCCTAGGTTGCAGTGTATGAAAGTTACTCCTGACTTGGGGCTACATTTTGGTGCAAGTTGTGAAGTTGCAGCACACACAGCTGATTTTTGATGATTTTACAAAGTTTTGTACTTTACACGCTTGCTGTAGTGCCACCTTGGGGAAATTTGGTTCGAGACTTCAGTTTACGTGGTTTTGGACTTGACCCGACAGCTGTGCAAAGTTTGGTTTATTTTCGTGCATGGCAAGGCAGTTTTAGGAAGAAGAAGAGGAAGAAGAATACAGAGCAAGACAAGAGAGATTGGCAAGAGAGATTGGCCCCTAATTACCAGTCAGTCCTTACGATACTGGAACCAGTTCTTAGGATTATGGCCTGGTTGATGACCAACCCCGAGCTCTGGGACATGCAAAGGATCAGGTGCAAAGGATCAGGTGCAGAGGAGCATTCACATGTTTACAGCAGTGGACTGTATCAAGCAACAAGGCTTAACCTGCAACCTAACTAACACTACAGCAGTGAACATTAATCTTTTTCAGACCATAACTTAAGCCTGAAACCGATCATGACACAAGCCCATCCATATCTTGAGCTGTTGTGTCTCCATGACTCACCAGTATTTTCCTTGGAGGTGACAGTCTTCTGCATCTCTTCCACCTTGCCCATCAGCCTGCTGTACTGCTCCTCGGCCACCTGCAGGTCATTGCCGAGGGAAGCCAGACTAGCGTTCTTGCTCTCCAGGGTGCCCTGAAGCTCCACCATGGCCTTCTCGAGCTGGCTGCAGTTCTGCCGCAGGGTGCCAACCTCCGCGGTGAGGGTGCTCTGCTTCTCCTGGCTGGCCCGGGCCTGCTCCATCTGAGCCTGCAGTTGGGCGTTCACTGTGGCCAGCTGGGCCTGCAGCTCAGTCTTCTCCTTGAGAGCCTGGAGAGCAAAACAGTTGCATTAGCACTACTATTATTGAAAATTTCCACAGTGTTAATATTTGAGTTTGCCCAAGTAAATTAACCACCGCCCAAGTAAATGTTTTATTCAGATTCATTTTAAGTGCTGTGACATGTTCAAACCTTGCATTTATTGTCTGCAATTTTATTTAAATAAATAAAATGATTAATGCTGTCAAGCACTGAGGGCATGTTAGTGAGCTACAACGACCATATGAGTGCACCTCTGATGCAGCATATGGTGTTGCTCAACAGTCTGTGCTCCTTCAAGTCACGCTGCCAAAATACACTGACTAGAAAGGCAAAGTTAAACATAGCCTAGATGATGTTTTGATGAGATAACCCATTTGTAATTAGCTGTGTGTTGTGCTTGCATTACTTTAGAACCAATGATAAGATTGGGCTAACAGTCAACTAGTGCCTTATTAGCTTATACTAGATTGAGATACTTCAGGGCTGAAAAAAAAGAGAATAGGCAGAAATAACACACTGGTTCCAATATGACAATATTCTTATTTTTAGATGCCCACAATGAAGCCCACAACAACTCCAGAAGGCTCAACACTGATTTCTGGTATCCCTGCTTAGGTTCATCCTTAGCCCCTAACATTACTCAGAATTTTTATAACTTGCTGCTGAGCCCAATAACAATAGGCTAAAAGGGCAGCTTGGCACTTCTGGCTTGAAACAATCTGTGTAGCAGTTCAGAGACCAAACTGTATTAGCAAAGAAGCAGTAGACATCCTCTGAGCCCAGTTAAACAATTCAGCCAGTTCTATATAACAAGATCCACAAGAATGGGCAGATTTGCTGCCAAGTTGGCTAATTAGTCCGTGGACGCTCCGTCAATTCATTCATTAATTAATGTTAGCTAACGTGCTAACTGACAGCATTTAACACTACAGGGCGTGACATTGCCCAGTTGTAGTGTTACGACTGTTTAATACCTGTAATAAATTGATATCACAGCACTTAAAGCAGCAATGAGATGTATACTAGCTAACGAAAGCTAGCTTACTATGCAAACAGTCGTCCGCGTCCTGGCATTAACTTAACGTTACCCAACCAGCCCACTTTATCTCGTCCACCAAATCTAATCTTATCTCTGATGCCAGAGTTCAGCACGACACAAGCTCATAACAATGAAAACACCTACATATTCTCCATAAAAATTTCATATGACATTCAAAAGCAAACAGTGAGTCTTACCATACGTTACTTTAGGTTACTAGACACATCACATCAAAATTGTATTGAAGACTTTTTAAGACATTTTTGGCCTAAAATTCAGATTATTGGATTTTAGACTTTTAAAGACTTTTTAAGGACCCGCGGAAACCCTGCAGTTAAAGCTTTCTAGTACTTTTTGATTCCATTTTCATTGGTTTCCGTGCATAACAAAAACCAGTACAGTACCAATAGGTATCATTTTCTGACAGCCTGCTGTCAGTAGTTCTAATGTACGATGTGTGCGGAGGGGTGTCCAGTGTAAAAGGAACACAACCATAATTATAGAAATCAGTATATTTCTTAACCTGATTGGCTTCAGATGACAAGGACTCTAGTTGGCCCTCCAGTCTCATTTTCTCCTTCAGCACCTGGAGCATTTCGTCATGGCCCATCACTGAGCTCTCCAAAGAAACACTGGAGAAAATATAATGAGAATTATTTGATTGTACAGTAGACTTGCTGCAGACATTACAAAACCAACAGGCAATAAAATCCATAAGTCACCCATACATTTTGGAGACACATGCCAATGTTACTTTCAGTTTTGATCACTTGGCATAGTGACAACAAAATGACAGTTTCTTCTTGCTCTATTCAATCTAACAATCACTAGAATTATCAAAAGGTCATAATAATTGTCTGCTGCACGCCTGTTTGACATTGATAAATACCTGCTGGAGAAGCTGTCCCTGCGGCTGCGAGGCTCTGCTGCACCCTCCCTCTCCTGCTCCTGCTCCAGCTCCAGCAGGTGCTGCTCCTCGCTGGCCGCCTGCAGTACCTCCTGCAGGGAGGGGAACTGACCCATGGCCTCAGGGGCAATCTCCCTTCCCTCCACGGTGTAGGGCCCCTGCTGCCTTCCCACCGCTGCAGAGAGCATACCGTAGGTCCCCCTCGTGGACACGCTGCTGTAAGATGAACTGTCGCTGTCGTTGCCATCGTTCCCTGGTCTCATTCCTGATTCACTGCCGTCGATTTCTGAGACGTTGTCCCCGACCTGGAGGGAAGTGCCAGACTGGCCTTCAGCCTCGCCGGAGCTGAGCTCAGACATCACGCTGACCTCGGACAGAGTGGACACTGAGCTGATGGTGGACTGGATGGAGGCCGTGGTGCTGTCTCCTGTCCTTACTCCTCCTCCTCCTCCACCACCATCATTCTCAGGAGACTTATAGTCAGCAAGGGAGTGGATCTTGCTGGTGCGGGGGGACCTCGACTTCCTCTCCTTGGAAGGAGGGATGCCAAGGCTGCCCAGTTTGGGCCCCCGGGGGACGCTTGTCCTCAGGAAGGAATACTCCTTGGTCATGGCAACTGTACTGGCCCGGGGCAGAGCCTCAGGGTGCAGCATGAGCTCTGGATCCAGAGTGCTGGACGGCCTGCTCTTTGGGTTGGCACGGTGAGACTAGAAATAGAATGAAAAGATCAGGGGTGATGCTACAAATTCTAGGTGTCCTGACAATATGTTCATGGTTGTTTAATGCTTGTCTTCTATGTTTGAATTTCTAAAAAAGAAAGCATGTTAATGGAATGTTGGTGAGCGGCAAACAACAGTCGAGAAGCCAGTGAATGGAATGATATCATCAAAACCTCATCAAATGATCCTTGGACCAAAAGCTATCTGTACACCAAATCACATCCAAATCCAATTTAAATATCTTGCTACCAAACAGAGAGGGTTAGAAACAGCCTCCTTCCAGCTTCAATGGTGGCGCTAACAATGGCTGCAATGGGAGAATGACAAAGGTGACTGAGGAAATACGATGATTAAGAAGTTATTTGATCTGTCAAAAGGATGCAGATATCCTCTAACAAGCTCAGCAAGCCAAGCCTCCAAATGATTAATTCTGAACAAGCTGGCCATGACATGTTGGCTAGGAGATGTAAACAAAGGCAATGAACTGGAACAGGAAGCAGAGACACTTTAACATAGCAACACAAGTAATCATGTGATATTTAGACCAACTGCAGATGATCATGCACTGGGTGTGTATGCAAAGAATTCAACTAATTTGCCTGGCAAGCCAGTGCAAACTGCAGAGTTTGAAACAGACCTTTCAGCAAATGTCTTTTTGTCTGCAAGATCCTGATGAAAATTGTTTCTAGTTAAGTCCAAGACTGTCACTTCTCTAAGTCATCACATAGTTCTCACTTTCTCACACTGTCTATAATGAGATGTTTTATGGTCATCTATATCTTGACATGCCCATGTTATCTTGACTATCAATCCCTTGTTTATGAGGTCATTGCTCTCAGTGGGACTAAACTGGATAAAGTCAAAGGTTATGATAAAAGTTTTTTTGTTTTGGTTAAAACAATTGTGAAATCCTATTTTGAGAACTTGAGGGACACGATGCCTCAGCTGATACAGCTGCTTCCCACAAAGCATCAGCCTCGGGGTTCTCCTCAACCTGACAGTGACGGCACCCACTCACCCTCTCTTTGTGTCTCTGCACTCTGTACTGTTTGAGCTGCTCCTCCAGACGCCGTCGAGCCTCCAGGCGAATCTTCTCCTCATTCTCCATCTCCAGTTTCGGCTCCTGATTGGCTACAGGGACATTATGTTGGAACAAAAAGAGGAATGTTCCCCACTATTCCATATTCCATAGCACAGTTTAATCACTTTTTGGACAGTTTTGAACACTGTCATACAAGGTCTGATTTTATTGGACTGTTAAAAGATGAACTCCAGGATTGAGCCTTGCTTTGCCAGGCATTGCCAAAGTGTAAATGCTTGTATGACATTGTTTGTACATAATGGTTCAAAGTGAAGCTGCATGCAACCCCATCTTCAAACAGCCATAACAAGTAGGCTAAGTCATCTTATAGGCAATCCCTTATGTTATTCCCAGGGCAGCAAACTAACTGCTTTTTTTTTTTTGGACAGGTCACGGGGGTCCCATAATGTACCTGCCACTTTATATTTTACAGCTACATTTTTTAGAGTTGAAAAGATCCTCAAAACAATGACTGCCTACATGAAAATGTGGCTGGTAGAGCAAACTAATTTACCAGCCACATCAAACTTTGAGCAGCATTTGGTTGGTGCTAATTTCCCAAACTGATTAGTTCTATCACCACTTTTTGTCATACAAGTTTAATGATAAAAGGGAGTGCCAGATAACTCTTTGATTTTGCTTGGTTAGTGTGCATACAATTAAAATCCTTGGCCATGACTGCAACCAGCTGTGAACCCAGGTGTCAGTATGGCAACAAGTCTCCTTGGCACATCCAACAGATGTATGGATTAGTCTTGAATGTGTACCATCAAACAAGAAATGATGAGACCCCTCATGTGATACTATACATTCCACGTGAGAGTTATAACCACACAAATTTACCGTAGTGTGAACCAAAGCTCCTGCAACAGGCTTGAAAACAACACATTTCATGTTTGGGAATGAGGCAACTATGCCTGACAAAATACCACCAAAACATGACATAACAGAGGGATTAGTTCCAAAACACAGCCACTAGTCAAACTACTGATCCAAATGAAGCGCCCACACCAAGACCTAATCAAGCAATTGAATGCTTAGAAGAGTGCAAAAATGAAGCAGACTCAAACAACTTAATCAAACTCCACTGAACCCATCTATTCAACAGAATGCACAGGCAAGGGTGTTTAAAAAAGGAAGTACACATCAGCCACTGAAGCAATAAATCCCATAGCAAAAGGAGGTTGAAATACAGGGGAGGGTTATAAAGGGGGGCACTCACTGCACACAGGTTTATGCTTACACAATTCAGTCTCTTGCATAGGAATACTTAGTCTGAGCGACTGCAATGCATCACCCTTGTGACCCGTGACCTCAGCACTAGCTCCCTCAGACTTCTCTAGCATCATGGGTGGGAAAGCAGCCACACCTGGGGGGTGCTCTTGGGTCTGGGTGTTGACAGGGGAGCTGGTGCTCTGGGGAGGGACTGACGGAGGCAGGGGACCATTCAGATGGGAGTGCCCCGCGGCGCCTGAGCCCTCTGCCACTCTGTCTCCGTTTGGCACCAGATCTGCACTGACAGGACCTGATGGGAGAGGCGGAAGAGAAGCCCAGAGGAATGTGTCAGCTTGGGTAGTTTGGAGGAATTCACTGGATTTGTATTTCGCCACATAATAAAAAAAGGGATTGTGATCAGTTGGATCTCAAGAAACCTTTTCCAATTTGGTCCGAGTTCCAAATTGCCTATTCATCAGCATTGGTAAGCCACAACTGATATGTCTTATCAATCATTAAGAATGTTTAACAGCTGGATGCTTCTTGAGTGGCTGTGCAACAACATTTTTTAACCTTTTAGCGTGTTGTCAAATGCAAATAACGGCATTGTGATTATCCACTCACTCTTTAGTAGAAAAACACCAGTAAAGCTTGCTATGTTCATACAGCATAGAGTGAGTTTGGTATCATAACTCTGTGGCAGCCTTCTTTAAAACAAGTCTGCCTTCAAATGCTGTCAGAAATATTGTAATTGCGGTTACAGTATTCATGAGAAACCCAATAAGGTGTTAAGTACATGACATCTGAAATGCCAAAATGTGGCATTCCCACATTGTTTAACTTTTAGGTGACATGCACAACACATTTTGGCCAATAAATGTATTAAAATATCAATTACAAAAGAGATGCAATTTATTCCCTCTTCATTCAGCTGTTGCTGTCTTGTCCTACTGATACCCAGCCATAGCCTACTTGTGGTATACCAATATGTAAGCGAAGGAGGCAAGGCCCTGGCAGCAAGACCACAAGATGCTATCAATCTCTTGACAAACCTGCCAAGCAACTTTGCAATGCTACAATAGCTTTACTCTAGGAACCGGAACAGGTAGTTGGTGACAGTTCTGTAGCCACGTTGCCTAACAGCTGCAAACACTCCGGGATCAAGGAGTACAATTGCCAGGCTTCAATTGCAATGTAAACATATTCATCTGTAAAGAACAATGAAGGTGAGGGAGTGGTATGAACGGGTTCTACAGTGATACAGTTTAGCAGAAGATGGAAGATGCACCTAAAAATAAATTCACACTAAACCCTGAGCAAAAACAAGGACAAACGTGCAACTTACTGGTCAAAGCTTGAAGAGGTTTTGAAGAGGATTTTCATGTCATAAAGGTTTAGCGCAAATATAAGTCATAGTAACACTGATGAAGAAACATTAGGAGAACTCCAGCCATTCCACACATTAGTCATAACAGTCATGTACCGGGGAGCAGTAGACAGCCTAAGGCCTACTAGTGATAGCAAAACAGGTCATGCATGGCAAAATCCTTGTGTTACTAGAAAGAAATAATAGGTCTAAAAGGGTAAGGAATCAGCAAAAGCAGCTCCTTTTATTCAATTGTGAATGGGTAGATTTGGAAACAATCTTAATACAGAATAAGGACATTCATATGCATTCTACTAGGCTGTTTTGAAATAGGCCAAAACAGAAATTCTTTATGATAAAAAGTATGTGATCTGATTGGGATCATGTCATATCCTATCAAGTAAGCAGTAATGGTGTCAACACTCACCATTATGAACGTCCCCTGCTGTACCCTTCGTCTTCTCCTGTCCTTGCTGCTTCAGTGACTGCGCTTCATTGTCCACAGAATCATTTTCAGTCTCTTCGGATTTTATAACTTTGTCTTGTTGATGAGCCTTGCTTTCCATTTGAGTTGCTTCTGCCTGGGTAATATCCATTTCCATTTAGAAACTGAACACACACTGTACTGCTGGTGCCCCTTTGCAAACAATGCCTCAAACCATCTTCTTAAGAGCCGGGGGAGTTTAGAGGCTGTGAGGTTTCCAGGCACACTTCCAAAGACTGCACTAAACAGAAAGCATCAAGTTTGGGGCTATTAACATAGGGCAAAACCACCATCTTCACAATAACATATGGGTTATACACCCATCAATGGTATAAGAAAACCAAGGAGCATTCATCTGTAGGGACCAGACACACAACACAAAGAGTTCTGCATATTTGCAAACCAAGATACCTTAGGTTTACTTAACTTGTCAAGACTACAGAAGCAAAGTTTAGCCCGTATTAACGTTACATAACAAAACATCTCACTTTAATTAACTTAAACATAAGCCACAAGTTGGCTACAAGTTAAGGCTGGCAAACTGGCTTGGCGGCTAAGTGGATTGTATCCTGGTAAATATAGGCTTGCTAGCAAGTATCTCTGACACATCCATTCTGTTTCATGTGTAGAGAGTGACACTCAGACTGCATTCAAAAATCGAACAGTTTCATGCTTCCTTGTTTATCTCCTGTTAGATACAGGACTTATGACTCTGAAGACACTGAAATCGGTAATTAGGCATTCACTACGGTGTATTTGGGTGGAAGATGAATGTGGGTGATATCTGTCGCACCCAATTCTTGGCATAAAAGTTTATTTGAGCTACCTGACAAATTTCATGTATGTCTAATTTACCAGTAATTACAATTCAGATAAGGTCTCTAAAGCCATCTTTGCGACGCATGTATATTTCCCATTAAGCAAGGCCCCAATACATTCCCGATTCTCAAATAACTTTGAGTGACATTCTTATTACGTGAGGGGGTTTTATCGGAGCCAGCAAACAAGATGACACGGTGTGTGTGGTTGAAGAGCAATTGTACAAGACTGCTGCAGCCCCCAAGTTAGCTTATTAGCGTATGCTAGCTAGTCGCCTGCTAACAACATGACTGATGATGATGGGTGTGCTAGCTAGCCTGGCAACTAGCCATCCAATGTTAGCTATTTGACTAGCCACTTTTCAGCAGGGTTGCAAATTGTATTCCTGAATTCAACAGTTCAGAGGACAAAGAGAGCACAGGCGGTCATGGGTAAGGGGAGGGATGATCATGGTTGTACTAACATTATTTCTGGCATGTCTATCGCTTATTTTACTGGCCGCTGACAATGTTAGACAATTTGTTGGGAGGATGGGTAACGTCAACTAAACGGGCTCACAACGCTAGCTAGCTAATTAGCTGTGTTTACGACGGGACCTGTCAAGCTAACTTTGCTAACTAGCTAGTATTTGCGAGACCAACAGCGATACAGAGAGGCGTTTTCTCAATTATCAAAAAAAATCTACAAATATTCTTTTACCTTGTATTTATGTTACAGTCCCCACATGTAAAGCTTAAAATGACAATGTCTGAAAAGTGTGGAAAAAGACAATAAACGCTAACCTTATCGAGCGTTTCGCCTTCTACTACGTGGCTGTTTGGTTTCCGTCCCTTTATGTTTCCGACTAGAAACAGAGAGGCGCACCCGGTATTTTTATATCCGGAAAAGCAGCGTCTAGATGCCAGTCTTCTCACACAACGTTCATAATTTTCATTCCAAAAATGCATTAAGTTAAACATCTGAAATACCCCTATTATAAAAGTATATAACAATAAGTAGTTATTTAGACATTGAATATTGAAGAGCGGACAACATTTTTGGTATGATCAATCTGAGTATGAGCTGTCAGATATGGGCTAGTGCACTGCTTCTCTCTTGTGGACGGTGAGTAAAACTGCGCCCTACTTTTCAGATGGGACGCATCATGCATGGATGGATTGCAACCATATGCGTGCCGTCATATTACCTCTGCTCAATGTAATGAGATTATGCTGGATTCTAGCATAGCTTTCATCTCACGTCTTGAGTGTAATTGAGAAGACAATATTTAACAACGCACAGATATGTAAGTGAATTGATGTGACTGAGGTTAAAATTATATACTTCCCTTTCATTAAAATTTGGACATGGGCCAGTCATTGTCCCCCGACAACATGATAGATATCGCCCAGTTTATTTGAATACATATTAGTAATCAACACCACTTTGCTTATGCATGGGAAGCCCTTTACCTTAATTTATTATAGGATGTACGCACGAATATAGAGTAAAATTTTTAACATGTTATTATTAGTATTAGTATTAGTAGTAGCAGTAGCAGTAGTAGTAGTACTCAAATTCCCCAAAGGTATCAATAAAGTATTCTGATTCTGATAGTCGTAGTAGTAGTAGTAGCAGCAGCAGCAGCAATAGTAGTAATCGAAGTAGTTTCTGAGGTTTCTTCCACCCTGGCAGGAATAGTTCTGAAGGAAACGCCAAATCCTTGTAAATTTAGCTATTTATATATTTGCTTTTAGTTTGCATTAAAATTCTTAAATTGAACTTAAATTGAAAGTTTTTGAATATCAGCATGGCTATCCTAATTCTTACACCAAATCAAAAACACAATGTTAAAAATTCATATATAGATGAATACAAGAGGAAAACCCATCCCTGCACGTTAAAAAAAAAAAAAATCCTATTCCAGAAAACTCTATCACTGTGAATCTTAACAGCTGGCTCGAATGACACAAATGTGACTTTTTATCACCAGCAAGAAGTGCGAGGAAGGACTTGCAGATTTGCTCTCTCTCTCTCTCTCACGCGCGCGCGCGTGCGTGCGTGAGAGAGAGAGAGAGAGAGAGAGCGTGTGCCCCAAGCATAAGAACTACAGGCTACAGTGATCTTGTAATCCCAAGACACTACATAAATATAGCAAAATATTGCTCTTTAGTCCCTACAGGGATATTATGGTGATATCATAGGAGATTAAAAATACCACAGAGAAGCATGAGGTCAGTATAAAGTCACTACTGAACTGGCTATACCTTTGACGCACAATTACTCAAATAGATATATGACATGAATGTTAGGGATATAACAGTCAAACTTATGAAATAGAATAAACTTTAACCTCACAAGCCTATTTAGGAGGCGCGCTCTAGGACTATATGGGATTGTTGCAGTGATAGGAGATTTAAAAAATACGGGGTCATTATAAATTCACCACAGACATTCTTGGACCAATTTTATAAGGATATTATATTTTAGTGATATTATAGGAGAATAGCAAATACTGTAAGAAAAGATAAGCGTAGGCTGCTGTAAACTGGTTTTGAGTAGCACACACGCACAGTCACACTCTAAGCCCCCTTAGGAATATTATAGGGGTTTTTCGCTAGGGGTCTGGTTGTGTTCGGATCTGTACATGAACGATGGAAGCGCGCTCCCGACACTTCAGGTGAATGGAGAGAGAGAGAGAGGGAAGAAGAGGAGCGGGTTACAGTTCACTGTGCGTCGCACTAAAAAAAGGAACTAGTAGAGGAAAAATGAGTTGTGTTACTTCGCTTGGGGCTCATGTTTTTATGACAACATATCTATTCTTCGTGATGGGATGCGTTGCACAGAAAGTAAGTCTTTTGCTGACATTTGTTCTCTGCAAAAATAATTCACAAGCTAAGTTACCTCTAGCCCCCGCTGAGTGCCGTCCTCACAAATTGGGAAAACATCGTGCCAAACTCCGTTCAGAAATCTGTTAATTTAACAATGCGTTGTTTGTCGGCAAACGTTCACACCTCGTAGAACATGACACGAGACATTTTAGCAGTGCTGTGGAGCCACTCTTAAGTTCGGCATGTACTCAATACACAAACCACTAACTTCAAATACATTTCAACCATTTAGAATCAGTTCGGCTGTTACTCCGTCAATCTTCGTCTACCAAAATACATCGAGGTGGGCGGTATCGAGGATATGAACTAATTCTACAAGTTGAGATTTTATTGTAGTAAATGCTGCATGGTTGATTTGATATATGCCGAGCTTGCCAGAAGATCCAAACAATTCAGCAAACGTCTTAACCCTTGTTTGATGAAGTTTGTGCGCTTGTCGATAAGCGATGACACATTCAATTACCAGATTTTTTAATAGAATTTGGCGTAAGTGCTGTCTACACAGAAGGAAACGTATTGGGGCTAAGTTGCCTCCTGAAAAAAGCGCAAGGTCTCGCCGTCAGCTCAGCCTGCTGCTTAAGAAGTTGCGAAACGTGCGGGAAGAAAATAAGTAATGCATAAGGAACTAATGAAAATAGTTTAACTTAAAAAAAAAAAATTTAAATTGACCTGTGCTTCTGAAGCAAACATGTGTCCACAACATTCATGTGAAACCAGGGGCTATACGTCTCAGGAACTTGTTTTTACTTGTCCGTCTCATGTTTCAGCTACTGTAAATTAGTAAAAATGATTGTTTGCGAAGGTGATTTGCATTTGGAAAGGGGGCGTTCACAAGCTCCGTGTCGCAATTGAGAAAAATACTCATCCTGACTCTATTTTGACGAATCTATGTATAGTGAAACATGTCTGTTATCTCATGTCATGCTGATATTGTACATTTGCTTGTGCCTTTCAGCCAGCATACCTTTGAGGCAGTTTCAATTTTTACATTTCACAGCTCTGGGCCACATTATATCCCCACGCTTTCAAAGGGATGTTTTGATGTTACTGTACTTCACAGAGTTAGAGAATGGCATGCAGAGTCCAAACTGCTGAAATGAGAACCACATTGAGAACATGTTAACCTTTTGTTCTAGCCACTCTCACAATCATTTAGGCAAATTCCCCAGCTTTGCCCGTGACATGCATGGAGTTCATGATCAAAAGTTGCCACTGATCAACAACTGTGTAAATATTCAGAGGGATGCTTCTTTTTTTATCATTTGTGTCAGACCTGTTTTAGCTTTTCCTGTGGCAGAGGCAAAGCTGCTGCCAGGTTATTGGGGGCTTATTCCTGCATGTATAATTGGGTTCCACACGGATACCTGCACCACAACCAAACATATAACTGAGAATGCAGGTGTTGTTGCACACTGTCCAGGAGCCTGGAACATTAGTGTTTATGTCTAGAGGCAGGGGCGAGCCTCCGTGTTGTCTGCTCTTGAAGACGGGAATAGTGATGTCAGGAAAATACCAGCTAGAACAACCCCTCAGCAGGGATTCGATCACCACCATGTCATATTTATCCCATTGACAGTGTTTATCTAGGGAAAGAACCCTCCTGATCTCCCTTCTTTTTACGCACTTGGGTGAAAAGCATCCTTTAAAGGTACATGCCTCTCAAACTGAAAACATCCTGTGCAGTTATCCCCTTGTCCATGTTTGTGATCAGCATTTCTCTAGTGAAACCAGACACCGGAGCAATAAGACTTCCAGCTTTTCCCTCTGTCAAGTTCAAGTTTTGGTTTCATAGAGTTTTGAGAAGTGCTCATGTTCCTAAATATTGATCGGACTGCGGGGGGCTCCCCTTTAATGTTTCAAGCACCTTCCTGCCAAATTTTGACTCAGTTTTCAGACCATGTTTTTGATTTGTGTGCGACATGACACAATGTCCCCCGTGTGTGACAGCGCCCCGTGTCATAACATAAAAGGATTATGCTTGACACAGATCTCCCCCGGGACATCAAGACCACACTGTCAGCCAGGAGAAGCTCCGAGGCTTACACCTGTCAAGAGTTGTCCTCATCCGCTGATGGAGACTGGCGGCCCAGCAGCACAGTTCTTAGAAGCGTACAACAAAAGCCCTTGGTATATTGAATTGTCAGCGTCCCCAGCTTTAGTTTCTGTGTGCATAGGGTGCTCACTATCTTTGCAATTATCTGCCTGAGGGGGCACTGTAAATGATGGCTTTGTCCTCCGCTCCCCTTTTGTATTAAGTTGATTTTTGGAACAGCGTAAACAAGCTTGGAATTTATTCTATCCCCCTCAGAAAAAAATGGGAGGCATCCAAGTTTGTCAGTCCACAATTCAGCAGTGTGGATGAGGGAGAGTGAATCCGATCTTGTTTTTTTGTTCTGCTCTGTCTTTGGGATGTTTTTTTTTTTTTTGCTTGCTATGCAAGGAGGGAACATTCAGCTCTAATTGAAGAGTTGCAGGACCCCAATGAACTGCGAATTCACTAATTCCTTCCCTGAATTAGTCTGTCAACAGATACACAGAGACTCTGTCAACAGATAAACACGTGAGCATGTGTCAGCAGCACTGTGACTTTAAATGGGATGGGATGAATGGCAAGAGATAGAGAGGAAGTGTGTGTGTGAGAGAGAGTGAGCTTTGCTGTTGGTGTTGTCATGCCGCACAGTGAACTGAATGAATCAGGCTGCACAATGAATCAAAAACAAACTTCAGTTGCGATATTGACCACTGCAATTTTGAGATTGCAAGAAGCTGCTGGGTTATTTTTCACAGGGAAAGGTGTCCCGGGGGGTGGGGCGGGGCGTGACAACACTAGAATGACCAAACCACAGCCATTTGATGGTTGATTTGAATTTTGTTGCTCCGTGACTTTTGTTTTCCCTATTTTTTGTACAGTTGTTACATTTTCAAAATCATGCCAGGAAATAGCAGGTCCAACTATTATTTATCCACTTCAAACGATGGCATCCTCTTGGATTTTTCTCACACTCAAACTCACTGGCCTCTCTTGCCTGAAATACGGGACTTTGGTCTGTGCAGATTGTTGGCCTTCAAATCACCACATGCATGTGTGTGTTTCTGAAATTGCGTTAGAGGAATCCGGGCCTGCTTGCATTGCATATTCCAATATTCAGGGGGAAAAAAGTGATGGCAGTGTGACTTTGTGTAAATACAGCACAGCCCTATACTGCTACGGGCTTCTGTCTGAGGTGCTGCTGAAAGACTAATTATCATGGATGCATTCACGGGATCACATTCCAAAATCTGGAAATGATTTGTCCAAACTGGTTGAAACCACCGTGCAGATAAGGTCGTGTTTCACCCACAGGGCTCCACAGTCCCGCTTTAACGGCCGCGGCGGCAGTGGCAGCAGCAGCAGCTCTTTCTAGAGGAAATATGTTAATAGGTTTGCACCACAAACATGGAAGGGAGAGAGCCCCCATCC
>OMKZ01014991.1:0-17265 GCA_900302535.1 Neoniphon sammara | reverse complement strand
GTCGGTCCGCCCGCCCACCCTGTCACATATCTGTGTGAGCTGGAGAACCACCACAGTAATGATTCCCAGCATTCCACTTTTGCACGCGGGCCACAGAGAATGTCCCCCGTCCTGGCACTGCAACGGAAAACGTTGATCAAACCCGCACGGGGCTCAAAGAAGCGTTTTCAGAAGTCACTCGATGCAGTGCAGCGATGGAAACGCGCTGAGGCAGCACAGCGGTGGCCAAACGAGGGCGACCCTAGGAATGCCTGGGCTTAATCAGGCCGCCACACCAGTTGTTTGTAAACTCACCCTGGGTGAATGTGCGGCCACTGACATGCGCCCACCAGGAGAGGCATTGACATCACAGAGGAGATATGTGATAAGTCCCGGGCTCGAGTATCAGGGCTTTTCACAGCTGTGCAGAATGACCTCAAGGAGCCTCTTTTTAGCCACTGCTTGTGTCTGTGTGCTCTGAGTGATATGTGTATTTTATTCAGCTTCTTAGCCAGGAAACACAGAATGACCTTACAATTGTTGGAGGCAAGAGCTTCTAGGGACCAACAAAGGAGATTTTTAAATACCAGTCACATTAAAAAAAAATCCTAATAAAAATATCCAATTAAATAACTAAAATAACAAATAGCTTAATATACATTCTACTCTCTGCCATACACTAAACACAGCAAACTTTAGGGACATCCACCTGACACTAAGCTGCAGTTGTCTCAAAGTTTATTCTTATTCACCTACTACTCCTCCTTTGTGGCTGGTATAAGTTTAATAAGGGAAATCAATAAGGGATCATGAAAAGTGTCCCTGATGCTTCAGTGTGCCTCCAACAGTTGTCTCCCTCTGTGCATGACATAGAAGTCTGTATGTTTCTGCACCAGTGCTACTAAGGACAAATTCCCATGTATTTGTTCTGTTTGGAGAACTGATTGTCCGTCTGGTTAAACCAGTGTCCTTACTTGTGTTTTTAAACTCAAAAGTAGTACTAGTTCCAGGTTAAAGTTTCTTGTCCTCCCCTTTAATTTTTTACAGCACTGCTATCTCACATTTTCTATAATTTATTTTTTTATAATATATGTTACTGACTGACTGCTGGATGGTGCAGCTGAATTGCATTTTTTATTTTCCTTGTCACCTTATGTTTTGTTTTAGTTCTCAGCTCTCTTTTGAAATAGGCATCTCAATCTCAGTGAGACGATCTGACTAAACCAAAAGTGAGTCAGTTTTTTTTTTTTTTTTTTTAAAGATAAGTATTATTTTTTTTTTTTTTTTTTTTTTTTTTTTTTTTAAAAGGACACGTTTTCTGACCGCTCCAGTGAGCTGTAATATCTTGATAGCGGTCCAGACGTGAGAATTTGAGTGCGATTGTAATGCATCCTGAGTGGATTGGTGCTTCCGAAGTGCTAGCCTGTGAAGCAGTGTCACTTTTCTCCTCCAGTAAACAGGACTAGTGAGGATCCCTGCCCCCTTTTGAGGGGCCCGCCTGCCTGTTTATGAGCCAGTCCTGGACTGTTTGTGCATGAGCGGGAGAGTGTGTGTGTGTGTGTGTGTGTGTGTGTGTGTGTGTGTGTGTGTTAACAGTACTCCAGCATAAGCCAGCCTGTGTTACAGCGTTTTTGCAGTGGTGTCGTCAGCCTGGGTGGTTTAAAAAAAAAAAAAACCTGTTACATGGAGTTAGGCTGCATTTTCCCTTCGGCGTAGGTGTTTTGTAAATAGAGAGGTGTTACTATAGACTTAATTTATTTTATGCTGACAAACTAGAGAAACATATACTGTATGGAGAGGATAGACAGTTTTTATAATAAGCAGGGATATAATTTTTTTTCCAGGGTTTTAGTTTTGCGAACAAAAAAACTCAATATTGATCATGGGAGATTACTATTTTCCTTCTTTTTCCTTTCCTTCTTGCCTTTTTATGTTCTTGATCATATCCCCAACCATGTTGGTATGCCAAAGTTTCTGTTCGACAAAACACGATAGATAAATATAATGACAAAGTTGTTAAGAGCATGCAACATCTGCTCTACAATAACCATTTGATTTTTTTTTTTTATGTACAAACTGATCTGTAGATCTTCGTTTAGACCACCAAATCAGCTCCTCAGCATTCATAAAATTTCAGTGTGCTAAAACTTACCTGCATAGTAATTATACAGATTCCCTGTATAAACCTCCTGATGGAATGTATTTGGATACAACCTCTTTTTTTTTTAAGACGTATTGACGCAAAATGAAAATGATAGAACAATACCATTTGTAAGGGGCCCCCCAGTAATGACAGCAGCTGGTCTAATGTTTCACTGAACAAGTCATTCCAGACAATTATGTGCTTGGTTGATCCACTTCTGTCCAAGAAGGAAGCCTCTGTCAGCGGCACAACTGGGGCGCAATGACCAGAAGGCTCTTATGTAAACTTTGAGCCTGCCTTGTGCTTATTAGCATCAAGTCATTAAAATATTATCTGCTGTCCTCGTCATGGAGTGGCTCACTAAAACGGCACTGCGGCCCATTGTTTGGCCATGAGAAAAGGCATCCTTGAATAATTAGCGGCCTGCCAGTGGAGCGGCCTGTGATGTAACAGAACTGAGATGTTTGGCATTATAAGAATGTCCCATTTCCATTCGACACTGTGGCACTTTGGGGGCCCTTTCATGTGTAGTCTAGCATGCACATCACAGGGCGCAGGGGACCCCCCAACTGCCGCATCCCGGTGGGGGTGACAGCCCACTCTCTGCCCATGACACAGTTCTCTCTCATCAGATGTGGTGTTCCACATGGTCTGTATCATGAGATGAGCATTATTTGCAGTGTCCATTTTTTAACCTTTGGATTTTTAACTGGGCAGCTCCACTGAGATGTCTTCGCCGCGAGAAACCTGGCTGAGAAAGCAGCAATAGCAACGTGCAAAAATGTTCCATCATCACTGACCATTTCTGCTGCAAAGGGGTCCCCCTTTGCAGCACCTTTCCATTCCTCTTCCCCCTATCTTGCCCCCGTGTTGTGAAGTGTTGTCCCGCTTTCTATAGGAGGTTGCGCAACCTAGCTGCAACATTGCGGAACAAGGCCCAAAATTGGCTTACCCTCCTCAACCTTCAAGGGAATGGCATTTCGCCAGTTCAAATGTCATCCGTGTAATTCTGCGCTGTAGCACATGAATTTGTAGTAAGTGGGAGGCCACAGCAAGTGTGCCTTGTTGTTCTCTAATGCAGCTGTGCCTCCAAATGCCACTTGAGAAACAACAGGGTTGATGGTTAGGGTTCCCCTGTGTCATATAGGATTTAAAATTACCTGAATTTACATCAACTTTGTTGTTAATTAAATTGATAATTCATTAGGATTTATCAGAATTACTTGACAGTTATTGAAAGTAATGCTTAGTGTGGCAAGTGACAAGAATTTTGTCCCTAATCACATGTCAAAACCAGTCCCATGTCTTTGATATCAGTACGTGGTGCTATTGGTCAATGTAATTAAATACATAACACCCTGTGGTTTCTGCTGTAGTAAGCTGGTTAGTGATGTTTTACATACAGGTAATATTGGCTGGTCTCCACAGTTTTGCTTTGGATTTTTTGTGTGTTTGACCACACACACACACAGTTATGTACACCACGCTGCCCTCCTTGCCTTCATTGACCTTCAGTGTGTCTGTATGAATGTGCTGTGGCCTGGCTGTGTTAGCTGTATCAAATACGGAGAGGGCTATCAGTCTGATCCTGAGGACCGGGGGCCAAGCGAGCGGTTTTCTCTTCCAGTCATGATTGAAAAGTACATCTAGATTTTGCTACTTAAAATAAACTGTCCTCAGGAATGCCTTTGATAAATGCACGCACATGGGGAGAGATGGCCCATGGAGCAATCAAAGCGCCTGTCTGGCTCCATACACCCTGACTTCCCCTGTGCCCTCGTTGCCCTCTTTCCCCCCTCTCATCTCGACTGTGTTCTCAAGGCTTCTGTGCTCTCAGTCCAGTCCAGAGCACTAGTGCTGCCCACGGGTGTTGGTTTGTTACCTGTCTGGTGGTGCGCTCTGCCAGTCTGGGTCATTCCCACAGTCCAGAACTGAGGCCAACAGGAAAGCTCATAAACACACAGGCCCCCTACAAAGGTCTGGTCCTGAGCTCCCTGGCCCAGCCACACATCTGCCTCTGCTTAAGCTCAGGTCCCCCTACATCCCCACACACCTGGGAAGAATTACAGCCAGCATGTTTGAAGAAATACCCTCCCCAGGGTTACCCAAGCAGGCCGATACAGGCAAAGCACAGGCTTTGATATACTGGCAGAGCAGCAGGGTTGAATAGTTCAGCTTCAAGCTGGTTTATGCAGAGGCAATCAAAATGCAAGTTGAGTGTATTATTTGATGATGGGAGCCTTGGTGACTACAGCTGACATTTTGTAAACCAGATCATTGTAATCGCCAGTCTTGAAAATAATGTCAGTAAATGCCTAAAATGTAAACGTAAAATGTGGGATTCTTGGAGCAGTCAAAATGGAAGTAATCTGATTGTGAGCATTTCATTGTTCTGACACAACTAACTTCATGCAATTCACATTGCAGGTATACTTTGACTGTGGTGCCAAGGTGGATGTGGTGGATGTCCAAGGCCTCATACTGTCCCCTGGCTTCCCCTACAACTACTCCTCTGGGACGCACTGCGTCTGGCAGTTCTTTGTTCCTGTTGACTACCAACTCATTCTGGAGATATTTGACTTTGATGTGTTTGAAAGCCATGACTCCGCTGCTCAGTACGCTGCTATCTCTAATTTTGAAGAGGACGAGGCAGGCAATGAGATGGCATTCACGCCAGACAGCTTTGCTGCAGATGAAACTTCCTCGTCAGTTAAAGATCCCATTCCTCAGAGCGAAGGGGACGTATCAAAGACGCTGCAGTCTTCCCAAGATGGTGAGGTCAAGCAAGTGGTGGTCCAGGAACAGTCCACAAAGATGGAAATTGCAAAAGTCTCCAACTCTGCCAGACGGTCTACAGACACGTCTTCTGACCTAACCTCTCCACTTCCTCCTTCTCTTCTCCTCATACCCGGGGCTCAGCTTCCCGGAGACAAGGCTGCCAACTCCGTTTCCTCCTCTCTCTTCAGAGGAGAGCTGCCCCCCAGCCCTAACCCAGGCATGGCTGTGGAGGACACCACCCCCGCTCCATTCCATCCCACCAACACTCCAACTGTGAGCCCCGAAACCCAGCAGTCTGTGCTGGACGCCTGCCCCCACGACGTCCTCTACATCTCGGATCTCATCACCTTCTCCTCCAGGTTCTGCGGGTCCAACCGGCCCCCCAGCAGCCAGCTGGTGTTTGGTTCCAGCCAGGAGATGGTGGAGGTCATCATGGAGCTCATCACCACCACCCACTGGGGCCGCGGCTTCGCCCTCCTCTTCCATTACCACAATCTGACCGAGCCCGGGGGGGACCGGCACGCCTTCGCTCCCTCAGCCAGCAAGGTAGACTCTCTCCTGGCTGCCGTGAGCGGAGCTGCCTTCTTCGCTATGATACTTACTAGTGCCCTCTGCATCATTTTCAGGTAACAGCAGTATGGCTGTTAGTAACAAAATCATCCCTGCTGATATGGTTGTGATTCTTGGTGATGTTGTAATTGTATTGTATCAGGTAAGGAAATGGTGTCGGAAAGCTTTAAAATGTTGGTTTCTGGCGCCCCGATGGATGGAGAGTTTTTATTCTAAATCAGAGCACAGGCTAGAAAGTGAGTTTTGAAAGCCAGAAATCTCAGCGAAGTAATTGTTGAGTCATCAACAACCCTGTCAGCCTCCCAAGAATATATTGTGCACATTTTGTGCTATGGGACAGTAAAAATCTTACTTACTGCACCTTTACCAGCTTTTTGTCAGAAAACAGAAGGTAACACCTGGGTTAGGAAGTGTTTTCAACATTGCACAGCCATTCAGAGTGAATAGGAGCCAGCAAAAACCTACTGTGTTTTTGCATTGTTTCTGAAATATAAACCGTGAAAGCCTCAGAGGAGTCCTCAGAATTGCTCCCCTGAGAAAACTCACAAGTTCATCTTTGATTTCTCCCATGAATGAAAATGGGTTAGTCTGTCAGTCGGTGCATGCAGACACACAGACACACACGCTCTTACGTACACAATCTCCAGTGTGTTGTGTTGACTCAGCTGGAAGCCTCAGTCCCTGATGTGGTGACCCTTGGTGATTAGTTGGGTTTGGCTGCAACCGCACGGCTTCCTTGATGTGGAGCATTCTCACCATAGACAGCAGGGCATTCAAGGTACAGCACCTGGCATCAATTCCAGCGCACAAAAACACTGAGGCTGCATGAAAGTGAATGGGCGCGGGAATGAAAAAAAAAAGGGACAACAAGAGAAGTAAAACTCAGTGTGTCCTCAGAGTTTGGTATTAATACCATAATTTTGCTCTTATGGCACCACATCAAAAGGTGTAATTTACAAGTTGTTCCCTCTGTCTGTCCCAGGGGAAAATGACCACAAGCTGAGGGGATAAGTTAGAAGTTTGTAATACTATCTGTTCTGACAAGATCGCTGTTATACATCGCTGGTCTAAAAAGACTCAATCAATGGAAGGTTCTGGTTCAAATTTGCATCGTTTTCCGTAATCGGCTTGCTGTGAGAAACATCGTTTTATAATGATTTTTGCTAATTTCAAATAGATTTTGTCTAGGTTATAAAATTCATACTGTGCTCAAGAGAACGGTTTTACAGCATTCTGTTCTGTGAACTGCAGCTCGAGGTCTCCAACTCCTCGGTCGAGCACAACAGCTCCGCTGGTTCTCGCCTGTAATGACGGGGAAATTGGAAACACGTGTTCAATAAAATGAAAGTGTAATTAGCAAGAACAACAACACAAGTCATTAGGAAGCCAGGGAATGCGTTACCATGAAATGTCAAGCTCTTAAGTAGCCTTAGTGTCTGTTTTTTCTTCTTCAATTGTTCCCAGTTAATTTAAATGAGTTCACAGAAACCACTGGAAAACAGCTAGCCTCGCAGGCCAGGCGAGATCTTGCAAGTTTAACGCAGCAGTGAGATTAACTCTCGAGCTCCCGTCTGGGCAGAGAACAGCTATAGGTACATGAGATTTACAGTGAGGGCCCGGCTGGTTTGACTGTTGCCTGTTAATAAACTCATTCAGCTGTAAGGGTAATTTCGAATAGGTGGAAACTAGTTTAAGTATTTCTGTACACTTCATTGGCTCATATGTAGTCAAGAGTGCAACAGAAAAGAAGGGATGCTCTTGGTTTCAGATATTGGGAGGACACCAGGATGAGCTAGGGAAGTGGCGTTGGTAATTTCTCCAGCTGTAAAAAATAATAATACTTAAAAAAAAACACTACCAAGAACCACTTGTGACATGGAAGACTCCAAAGAGGCTTAATTTTTTCCACAAACAGAAAGAAATATGTATGTGACCAGTGGAAAGTAAATGAATAGCACTTTCCCTTCCCTCAACACATACTGTTAAAGTGTGTTTGAGCAAGACACTAAGGGTGTTGAATACTTTGTTATACCAGGCAGGACCTAGATGTGGAGCAAACCGTTTTTTTTCTTATCTTTGTCCGAATAACAGTGTAGCCTTTGCTTACACTGGCTATGATCAGACATTGTTTAAAGTGCTGGGAATGGGTATTGTCATTGGTTATGGGTATTGAAATGGGTATGAAGTGGGTATTGAAAGTGGTATTGGCACATCCCTCGCCTGTGGGGGCGGGGAGATTAAAGCACAGGCATGACAACTTGGCGACAAGCTGGACGTGAACTCCTATAATCATGTTGTGTGTATGCAAGGTTGTCGCGCATCACACTCGATCATCCAAGACCACAACAGAGCAGCTATTGAGAGAAATAGCCACGGGTATGTTGGAGCTATTAGTACGGAGTGAGGTGGTTACCGACTATGTCAAAAAGCTCACAATCCTGCGCTGTTGTATGGGACGATGTCCATTTTTACATTTTTGGTCAAATTCTGAACACGACGGGGAATATATATTCTTAAGAAAACACTGCCAAAAGTGGAAAAACAAGAAAGGAGAAATTGGAGGACATTTATAAAAGTTGGTTTTCAGATATGTCTGTAATTATAAACTGAAATGCTGTGGTACTTTATGTTTTCCAGACCCAAACTATGTCCAAAAAGAGCCAGCTCCTGCACGTCCAGCAACTCTGAGGTACACTCAGTACTGTATACTCTTTCTTCCCGCTTCTGTCTCCCTTCCTCTCTCCGTTTGTCCGCTCTCTGTGTTCTGCTGTCTTTATCTGTCTGCCTTCTCTCTCTCTCCTGCCTGCTTTGTCTGTCAGACATTCCTCTCAAGGCGAGGCTCTGCCTGGGATCACAGGACATTTCCCTCAATATTCTTCGCCACTGGAGCCAGCACCCTCCACTGCTGTTAGCTACCTCACACACACACACACACACACACACACGCACACACACGGACACACAATCAGGTTGACAAGAGATCACACAGACTGCAATGGCTGATCAACCTGATGAGCCTATTGATTTGCATCTTAGACTAATCAATTGTGATGCTATGTCAGATGTTATATATTGTTATTATATTGCACTGCCTTGATAACTCATCCTTTGAGGTTGAAATTACTTGATCTGTCTTATATTGTGTAAAAATATTGACAATGCGCAACTAAATTCTCAACTAATTATGACAAGTGGGTGAAATTAGTTTTAAGCACAGTGAATTAAAAGCCCCCACTTATAGAATATTTACCCCTATATATCATTCTCAAATTAGCACAGGAGAATGGCTGTAGAAAAAAGAGACCATCATTTGTAAATGTGTCCCAGAGTATGATTTGGCGTGGAATGTGTGAGACTAACTTGCACTTTGAATTCCTCTGCTTGTTTGTTCAGAAACAAATACAGTACAGATGCTACCCAGTCCTAAGCCTGTTAGCCAGAATATTTCGTTGCCCAGACAGAATAAATTACATATCTGTTACACACAACCACTTTGCCAGTGCTGAGTAGTCTCAACTAACATATTTGCCACTAAAATATTTTTGTCACACGAATTAGCCGACATGATTGCAAACAAACACATTGCTGTATGAGTACTAGTCATGTGAGCATCCCTCCACAGGGGGTGAGAGAGCACTGTTTTGTTAGCATTATTATGGATCCCACCAGAGTTCTGGGCAAGATAGATGCACAATGTATAACAGCAACAGATATGACAGCAGAGAAAGCCCTCACTCAACCATAACCCTAACCATGTGGCATACTTTGCCCAAAACTCCAGTGGGTATCATAATAGCACACTGTTTCTCCAAACAGCCTCTGGAGTATGTTTATGTACTCCTCAGTACCTCAGCCTTGCTGCACTCAAGTACTCCTCAAAAGTTCCTTCAGTTCTACAGTTCTAAAAAATTCAGTGGAATTACCATTTTAGGTTGAACTACTCCTTTAATAAATTGAAATTAACTACTTTGCTAGCTTGGTCTAGTTGTAATTAAAATATACACCCACAAAGAAAGAAAGAAATTGTCACATAAATTAGCTAGTGAGGTTGCACACTGGCTGAGTGAGTATCAGTGTGAGGTAAGAGAGCATTGTTTGACTGACTGGCCTGAATTTGGCGCCTGAGGAGCACATCTTGTGTGATGGGAAAACAGAACTTGCCTCCTTGGGTAAGTTAAATCAAACCTATCAAATCAAAGTTTAATTTGCATTCCAGCAATTTCATGTTACCTCGTTCAGCCTACATACAGTATTTGTCTCATAATTACAGTCTGCAGAAAGGGCCATCAAATGGTGAGTCATTTTTGCGGCAGAGATGTAAAACAGAACCACTAAGGCGCTTTTGGGGGGTCTAATTAGCAGTTTACATAAATTGAGCAATCTTTAAAAAAAAAAGTGCAAATTTGATTTAATCATGGGCCCAAATGAAGAAATGATGTGCACAACATTTCTACCAAAATGGTAGAAATGAACCAAAACAAGGGAATGATTATGTACTGATGTGTATCTTGTACACTCAAAGGGCACGGGGTCTGTCTGGTGCACACACAGCTTACGCCCTCTGTGGTGAATCCTGGCCTCTGCAATTCATTTTTATTTTATTGTCACCCGTGTGGTTCTGTGCAGCTCAGTGGGTTGAGCCATGGGTTAGGGGCTTGATTCCCACTGGTGACACCCATTACTAACTAGGCTTGCACTGTTGGTGCCCTGATGAAGCGCTTTAGCTAAACGCTCCCTTGAACGGCGTGGTGCTGTGCTGTAGGTGCCAGAGGGAGTCCAGAACCCCAGGGCTGAGGTCAGCGAGCTGCAGCTGGTTGCTGCTAATCAGACTGATGTGGAGGCAACCGCAGAGCAGTACCACAACCACAGCCTGCCACTCACAGGTGGGAAGATGGACACACACACACGGACAAACATGAACAGATTACACACACATGAGGGACAGATATATATGTATGTTTATTTGTATGGGCTAGTCATCGTTGTCCACCTCTGATCGATATGGTGCAGTTTGTTTTATTGCCTATTTAGTGATGATTCATTATGTTCATGTTCATTTATTTGTAAATCTCGTCATCATAAGTGTGTCTCAGTCTAACAAGCTATCTAACAATCACAGAGCAAAATGATTTAACAAAATGAAGGAGAAACAAAGGAAACGAAACAAAGCAGAAGAAGACACAAATAGCATGCTGCAGAGGCATAACAAGCCTGCATAACTCACATAGTCTCGAGCACAAGCAGCCTCAGACCCTCAGTTCATTCAAGGAAAAACACCCGCGTGCATGCATCCGCACACACACACAAACACACATACACACACACATTAACATGGACGAGTGCACATTCAGATATAGAGACAGTTGGGTATTTATACAGCCTGTTAGCCCTACAAACTTAAGTTCTTACAATTTTACGGTCTGTTGACAGAAGACACACCCAAAATGTTTAAAAATGACAAAGCTAACATCATGACCGACCAACAAAAATACAAAATAGATACTCTAATTTGGCTCATTGACTATTCAGCAATAGGTGGTTTGGATGAGAATCTTCAGACTCATACTGTTTAGCTCGGTGGCACTAACGCTGCTGGAATTAGGGGTTCCATTCCCACTGGAGCCACCCATGCTAAAAATGCATACACTCATGGCACGGAAGCATCTGCCAAATGGCACTTGTTATGCTATGGTCACTGACAGAAAACATTCCCATTCATTTTTTCCCTAACTGTTTTGACCTCCACCTCCATGTTTCTCTCCATCCTGAGTCTGAACCCCACCCTGCACCCCCTCTCCCTCTCTGTTGCTGCTGAGGGGTACCAGTGGGCTGTTTGAGTTCTTTCCAGCAAGGCTGATTAATGACTTCGTTTGTCCCTGAACTGAACTTAATGTTTCTGGCATAATTGGGCCATTGTTGTTGCATTTGCCTCAACCTACAGGAGGAACCTGCTAGGGTCTCATTAGAGAATCTTGACAGCCCACAGGATCCACACACACACACACACACACACACACACACACACACATTCGTGCACACACGTGCATGTGAACACACATACATATGCTATACACACCCCCTCAGAAATGTCTCTTAGTGGGATAGAAAGGCCTTTAACCAGCCTTTTAGAGTGTGATACAGCATAGATGTCCATAGAAACTTCTAATATTTTAAATACCATCACCAATACTCCCCCCTAGAGAAGTCTTGGTGGCCCATGCTTCCTTTTTATTGGTAGGGACAACACTGATACACAACCACACCAGACATTTTGTGTTGCGCAGTTGTTGTACGACTAAGACAAGCCCAGATTTGGGGGGTCTATTCACGTGCAGTTCAATCAAATGTTGAAAAATGCCTCTTATTCCTGTATGTGTTACTTTTAGAGAGACAGATACCAGGCCGTCCAGTATGAAGAATTTCCCCGATAATGAAATCCAACTACATAAGCCATGTGTAACATATCAGAGATCAAAGCAAAGTGTGTTCATTTTTGGCCCTTTATAAGTCAGAAGGATGTGAGTTTAGGAACAATGGATTAAACCTCGGTCACTTTTGTTCACTGACCCTAAATTAAGGCTCTTAAGGCTAATGTGTCTTCACACTGTGTTTGCTGAATATAATCTACATCTCTGGCTCCATCTTGCAGGCTTCTAAGATGTATGAGGAGGAAAGCGCAAAAGGGCAAGACGGCAAGATCAAAGCCCATGAAATGAACACTATTAAGTAGGACATGGATTTTGATTTATATTGATAAAACATGTTCAGTTTTGACTGCAGGAACAATTTCAGGGGTGATTATAATACCGTCAGGGCTATAAATCTGCCACGAAGTAATTTTCTGGCCTAGAGATGATCTGATGATGGAGTGCATTCCTCTAAAAGTGGAAGGTAGGGGCGTTGTTGATTCTGCCGCAATCAATCACATTGGGTCATATATTAAAAGCGATAATTGTTTTGTCATCATCTTTAGTCATAAACTCTGATCGCGGTGGAGTCTCTGCACTCCACTTGCCAGAGATCACTTGTTAATCAAAGTGTGTTCAGCACTCAGATGTCTCTTTCCTCGAATTTTCTGATGACAGTTTGAGTTTCTGTAGGTGGCGCTCTTTTCTTTGAACAGCCATGCTGGCTATCGCTGCTCAGGCTAATTGCCCAGTTCTTTTATTTATTACAAACTAACTTGCGGTTGCTGCTGGGAATATAAAATGTATCACCTCCTGTGCGTCAGAGAATTTTTTTTCCCAGGAAAGACACCAGGTGCTCATAACAGCAAATCATTGTTGAATCATTACTGTGGTTTATCACATATTGGCAGACAGTAGTAAAAAAGAATCTTATTTATATGAAAATTGCAGATTATTACCTTAAAGCAATTACCAATTGTACAGTTGAGCCCCACTAAGAATTTCAATGGAAATGGGAAACTGCATTTGTTTTTGAGAAACACACAGCCTTGATCCTGGAGCAGCCCAAAGGCTTCTCTCTCCCTCTCAGTGGGGTTGAACCCAGGCAGAGAGATTTGTGGGTTGTGGCATTTAACCCACAAAGCAGCCTGGGAGTAGTTGGAACAACAGGGGAGTACAGTCCCCCTCTGTGTGTGCTCCAGTCACGGTGTTACAAGTTTACACCAAAACACAGAGCTTATACTGTAAAGGAGTTCAGATTAGGCCATTCTGCATGTAGTTCCATTGAACCAGTAAAGGTGCAGTTCAGGATCATAAGCTATCCTGCAATGTAGAGAGACTGAGTTACAGGCGCTGCATTCATCCAGTGTACCCTGAGTTATACTAAAAAGAATGCATTGCATGGGGTCAATTATGATCATAAAAAAGCAAATCACAAAAAAAGACATTTGCTAAGTGTCAAAGTCTGTGCATACAGTGTCAGTGGGGCAAGATGCTGCCTTGGCAGTTCCACTGGCCAGGAGTCAGTCAGCACTATTACGGGGAACCTCAGCTGAATTTTCACCTTTGTTTCCCCAGTGAACGCTGGTGGTGACATTTCCCAAAATGCAGAGCTGGAGCTTTCCTCCAGTGGCTTGACTGAGCTGGACCTCGGGACGGACGAGGTGTTCATTGTATCATCAGCCCCCAGCCCAAGCAGGCAACCTTTCTCCTCTCACACGGTAAGACCCAACTCCATTTCATGCCAATACAGGTGTCTATGGTGTTATTATGACAGGCAGAGGTGTCAAGGTACAACTGAAAACTTATGAGGACATGCGGGGGAAACAAGGATAATGAAAGAGGGTGAGGGGTGCAGAGGAAGAAGCAGGGGTTCGCCCCAGAATTTTTTTTTTCCTGTGCTCTTTTGTACTCTCTTGGAATAAGAGTTGGCATAAGACAGCTCTGGCAGCTTTTTGAAGGACTGGCAAGCTTTTCTGCAGCCCAGGCTAATGGAGTATTATCTACAGAGCCAGATTCCCAGCTCCAATTGTATGTGTGTACGTGTGTGTGTTTGTGTGTCTGTGTGTGTCATGCACGCTTTGGTACACAGTGTGTGGTCTGTCTGTGTGTGTCCTCTTTGCAGCAGCCCATGAAACTAGTGTTTGAGAAATATCTCAAAGTGGAGACTGGAGAGCAACAATGGCAATATTCAATTCAAAACAGCCTCTTGAAGTGCCTGCATCAGACTCTCTCCCACGTCGTTGCCAGCTGAGCATCCCTGCTAGTGCGGTTCCTCATGACTGGATGTCATTAAACTTTCTCATGCCAAGCACCCGCAGATAGACGCACATCACACCAGGGAGCCCATTTGATAAGATTTCATCCCAAAGAACCCCATCTGAGAGGAGGTTTGGAGTTATGATGGAGGAGAATTGCTTAACTGTCCGCGGTGAAGATGGGGTGGTCACAACAGGCCGTAGAGTGGAACTTATGGTTGAAACTGCCTTTTAAATTCTCCACTGCACAAAACCTCTATAGAATCAGTAGTGAAATTCAACTTCTGCTAATTTGTGGTGGACGTGCTCCACTTTGAGAGCTGTTGGTTGTAAAGCCATCATGTTTAGTGGTGATATTTCACCTCATGTGTTAAACCTAAAGTTTGCCATTGTGTCCACAGGGCTTTAGTAACCAAAAGCACATTTCATTTAAACCCCTTTAATTCTTGTCTAGACAAAGCTAGCTGCTAGTGACTCTGTGGGAAGGATTATCTGGGCTCGTTTTTTCTCTGATGGGTGCAACCCCTCTAAGACCTTCACCCTCCCCTGATCAACAGCAGCTGACTGACCAAGAAGGATATGGCCCTAATGTGGGCTGCACGCATCTAACCTGTCACTCAACAATTACATGCAAGGAGCCTTAGCCTCTTATAGTTACTCTGCAACAGATGTCCCATGCAGGGCTCCGTGCATTGCAGCATCCGCTCAAATGGTTACTTGTGCAGGCCTGCAATATACAGCGCAGAAGTAAAGGGTTGTGGATACACTGTCCCAACAACATGACTGAAACTGTTCCAAAGCCCCAGCTGGGCACTTGACAGCTTTAATATACTTAAATAATGAATGAGTTTGTTACGTGAGCCTCACACCCTCAGCTGGCGGGCTGTGTGACTGAGCGGGCCAAGCTAATCAGTACAGTTCCTTCTTGTTAATCCATTAAGATAGTACACAACAAAATCTGAAGGGAACAATTAAGGTTCGAGTAGGAAATGTAGCAGGTGCCAATGGCAGATTGATGGATTATTTTTTCTCACTCTATTATTATAGGCTTTTTGCCTATAATGTCCCAAATGGGTCCATTCAAGGGCGAAATGAATGAATGGAGAGCACTGGGAATGCACTGGTACAACTTTCTGAGTTCCGATTTTGATTCCGAACACACATTTTAAGCATTAGCTGATAGAGAGTACATTTACTGAAGATGCTGTAGATGTACTTCATTTTATTTGACATTAGAGATCTAACACTTGAATTTCTAAAATTTGCTTTGCAGTGATTTCTCACAAATTACATGCAGCTCTTACTCTGATTTCAGTGTAGAACCTCTCAGTGATATCCCCTTGCTGGGTATGCTGGGTATCTGCCTGATATTTGATAGTAGTATCGATGACTGTTGAGTCACATTAAGATTTAAAATGAGACAGCGCAGGGCTATTGTTAGTGTCTGAGCCCAGTCTTTCCCTCCACTCTCAATAGCAAAGATGCGTGCATGCTTCAATGGCAAGCAGTCTTTTAGGTCATTGACCATTATAGCTGCAGTTGAGTGCTTGAGCATAATGCAACCACTGATATGTGAGCTATTTATGATGTTTGGTCATCTTCATTCCCAATCAGTTTCTTTCTCCTCGTGTCTGACCCACTCCTGTGTTTTAACCTCTAGTTGTCTAACCATGCGCTGCATTTTTCTTCCCTGCTTTGTATTCATACAGTTACACCTATTTACCTGGAACTGCAGTCCACTGAGCAGCTGGGGTTGATGTGGCTTACTCAGTGGTACTCTGACAAACACTGAGGGAGTGAAGAGTAGGGTTTGACAAATTGCTGATAGCCAGTATTTTATGCTCCTATTGCTAGCTAACAGGACGTCCTATTTAAACACAAAATCAATGTCATATCAGTGACAAAGTAATCATTTCCCAGTCAGCAACAATACAGAAATTAACCATGACTGTTAAGACGGAGGAGTTTTAAGTTTAGAAATATGATCAGCAGTCCTCAGTCATTGCTGCAAAGATCTGTGGACCTCCAATATGGTCGCCAGAGGGCATGTTGCAGAACCTGACAGCCCTCAATAGGTGTCCAGTAGACACAGAGCCTGACTGCTTTTTGACTTTTATGGTTTTCTTCATGTGTGTGTTGTGTGTATCTCAGCAGCGGGACAGGTTTCTGCGGCACAGTGACACTGGTCCCAGCCCTGTAGGCGACTGGCCCACTCCGGGCCCCGCCGCCTCCCCTACCGATGCCAGGTCAACCAAGGACAGCAGTGGCGGCTGTGCCAGACCGAGAGCCTGGAGCGTCCGCACCTTCCAGGACTTCCTGCCTCCTCTGCCACAGCTTCATAAGAAGTGGTGCAGCTGGAACTCCACCAGTCCCTTCACCAAGCTGGTGGACAGCGTCAGTACTAGAGTCTCTCCTGTGTTTTCACTCTCAGGACTGTAAACATGTGGAATGCGAGGTTGATGAATAGTGGTAGTGTTAGAGCTTCCTCTATGTCAGTTAGTCGATGAGCAAGAAGACTTTTAGTTTACTATTATAAGTGAAAATCTTAGAACCTCACTTTTAAACAAGTGCAAAAAATGGATACAAATGATCTTGTTTCTAAAAAAAATCATCTCGTAATTTTCTTGATACTAATTAAGGTATTATCACTTGTCTCTTGTGAACCTAAAGGCCGTTTCTCACCAGTAGTTCACATTTCCAATTACACTTTTGTGCATCCAGCTCTTATATGAGACATTGGCTGCAACAATAGAATAAGAACTATTTCATAAGTCATAGCCGTATTATTAGCACTAAATCCAGTTTGGTTCTACCTTAATTCAAGCAATTTTGGCATTCTATCACAGATACAGAAAGGTTAGTTTTTGTAGTACTACCCCACCCCTGGGTGTGATTATCGTATTGCAGAAGATCAAGTGTTGTGTCTTGTTCCAGGCTCCATCCAGCCTGGTGGCCGACTGCAGAGGGGAGGACAGTAGGAAGGTCTTCTCGGACGTCCACCTGGAGGCCAAGGCCGATAACAGCACTATCTCCGACTCCTCCATCAGCAACGCCTCCTACCCCCTGGCTCAGCCCGCCCAGAGGCAGCGGCGCCTCAACTCCACCAGCAACCTGCGGCGCTCCCGCTTCA
>OMKZ01014990.1:0-12661 GCA_900302535.1 Neoniphon sammara | reverse complement strand
CACTTCCAGGCTGACTGGTGTCCCAATCTTCCAACCCGACTGAAACGCAGCCTTTTCACCGACATCTTGCATTACAGCTACGCCAAATTTACACTGAGATCACGTCCTGCATGGTAGTGAAAGAGTATGAGAAACACACAGAGTCATTTACCAGGCTGAGAACTTACTGGGCTGCTCAGTTAATGCTGCATCACGATTTTTGAGTCAAGTCATCTTTATTTATATAGCACATGAAACCAAGCACTTTGTGAAATACTGTGGTGAGAGATCAAGAAAACAAAAGGGGCATGAAACAGCAGCAAAATTAATAGGAGAAATAGGAGCAACAGAATGAAAGAATGTATCAGAAAGGCTGTTTAATATTGTAGGTATTGGGACTGGGTGAATCATTTAGACGATTTTGGTTTCTAATTAATAATCGCAAACATTGGCAGTTGGAATACCAGTTCATTTCAACTGCCTGCTTTGTCAGGGTGTTGATATAAGATGCAGACAAAATAAAACAATATTTTTGCTTGAGACCTTATCAAGGGTAATTGGTTTAATGATTTGTAAGGTAATATCGAGCCACATAATTCAGTTTTAGATTTGATATTAATTAATTAATTGTGTTTCTAACGGCCACTTGGGTGTATAAAAGCCTGATGACCACTCCATTCTGTGTTGCCTACCACACCAGTTTGAAAACTACAATGCACTGGCGCAGTAGCTGTCAAGTCGGTCTGATTACACAGAATAAAACTAAAGTCAGGGTTCCCACAGTCATGGAAAACCTGGAAAAGTCATGGAATTTTAAAATATCCCTTTCCAGGTCTGGAAAAGTCATGAAGTAAAGTAAAATCATTAAAAGTTTTGGAAAAGTCATGAAATTTAATTTTGTTTTCTGTAATGAAATTAATTACAGTACTCTTCAATGGATAATCTTTCACAGAATGTTTTGATGTGCAAGTCTGACTTTCTGCACCTGTTGGCAAAACGTCACATGCGTCGATGCATGACTATGTTGTGCTTCTTCCATGACCTGAATGGTCATGGAAATTTTATTATGGGTCCTTGAAAAGTCATGGAAAAGTTTTGAAATTTTGTCTGTGAAAATGTGTGGGAACCCTGTAAAGTACATCACTATGAAACGTCAAATGATCTCAATCCACTTTTGATTGGTTATGATTGATTTAGTGCTTAAAACATCAGCAGTTCAACACATGCTCTTACATGTGAAGGTAACTCCTAGTGCTGGCTTATGTCTCAAACATCTGATGCTTCAAAAAGTTTTGGTGAGCTCAGTCAGTAATTATGAAGTGGATTTTTCTCAAGGTCAAAGTAGACATCATTGTGCCACATTTGTTCACACTCATCACTGTCAGGTAAAACACTCTGCAATTTAGAGGTCGACTGATTAATCAGCGCCGATAGGACGTTTTAAAAACTTGGCAGAACTTTGCTCTGGTAGTGGCCGATGGCTGCGCAGCCTCCAACAGTCACGCGGGGGCGCATGTCACCGTACTGCACAGAGGCTCCTTGCAGGAGGTGAAGGGAATGCCATTGTGTACCTGAGATTATTTATATTTTAAATGAAAGTTATCTTCATATAAGACAGCTTTATTCGTAAATTATGAGCATGAGAACGTTGTTGGTTATGTTCTATTAGAGTAACGTTATTATCAATGCATTAGACAAAGCTTACTGTTGCGTCTCTGTTTTGCTAGCAAGCATGGTCGTTAGAATTTAGCTAGTCACAAAAGCAAGTCCAGCACAACTATGGGCAAATGAAATTTTAACCTTTGAGAGCCAGTTTAGCTGAAAATGTCTGTGTGCATGTCAAACTCCTGATAATAATCTAAACAACTTGATGTTAGGCCAAAGGCACAGGCTCTGGTAACTGATGTGACATGCAGCCATGAATGCGCAAAATTTGCCTACGTTTTTCAATGTACACTAACGTTTACAACGGAGATAATCAGAAAGCAATTTTCGACTCTGTGGAAAAAAAAACCTTCAACACATTAATCTAGCCGTAGGGTTATGTAGGTTAAACCTTTTTGGGTCGTGGCATAAATGCTGGAATAGCAGATTACACCAAGGGTGCCAAGTGGCATTCAAGTCATCTGTCTTATTTCTCCTCACAAAAGTTACCCCTCGAATAGCACATCACACCCGATACAAGACAGGCGTGGGGTAGGCGGCTATTGGCCGATTAATCGGCTATCGGCTTTTTCCTGCTCCAAACTATCGTTATTATATCGGCCTTTAAAAATCTACTATCGGTCGACCTCTACTCTGCATACCATGACAGTAACACATTGTGTGAGTACCACAGGATAAAAAAAAAGGAAATCTGTAAATCAGCCATCATAAAATGTAGGCGAAGGATCAGATTTACATCAGTCACCAGTCATTTTTGTTAATATTCAGCCGTGCGGCTCCCAACAAGGAACCCTGATACCAACTTCCACTGTTTGTATTAAATATTTACCGAGCCATTACTCATAAAGGTCAGCCTCCGATGGACCAGAGCCTTCCTTCACAGGCGGAGCGGCCTGAAAGGCTAGTCCAACTCTCTCAGCTGACAGAGAAACCAGTAGAAACTGGAGTGATCTGACATGCTGGAGAGACAGCCTGTGAAATGTGGAAGGAGGGCATTAACACTGTTGTAGGTGGATAGATGCAGAGTTGTAATGTTTATTCTGAGTGTAGAGAAATCAACTGCCCAGCCCTCAGGAATGTGAACTGGTCAGGTTTTCTCTTCAAGTACATACCATCTAGATTACAACACAGATCTCAAGTACTCGCTGTGGAAGTTTTGTCTCTGTGTGGGTAATGTTCCCTGTTTGACCACACAGCCTCGACCAGCTGCCAACCAAACCGGTCCGACAGGGCAAAGAGGAAACCAGGGCAGAGCCAGCCTCATGCTTAAAGCTAGGGACACATTCGGCAACTCATAGCTGTTGGAGTGTGTGTCACGCTTAACAACTGCTGAATCTCTCTGCTCTCTGTCCTAGAGCGCTCTGCTGCTGCTTGTATTCAAGACCCCAACCTTATTTTCACCTGTTCAGATGAAGTCAAAACACACCAAAGAAGTGAATTTCTTAATTTCATTATGAGCAAGTGACTTGGCCATGATGCAAAATGCTGCACATTATCAATCACAGTCTGAGTGTGACAATACTTAAAGTCCCCATGAAATTAAGTCACAGGATTTCTACTTACTGTGAAACAGAATATCTTTAATGGTGTCTTTATGCTGTACTAGTGGGCATACTTAAAAATGTCAACCAACAAAACCGACACAAATTTTTGAACAATATCACCCCTCCGCCTATCCATTAAAATAAAATAGTGTTTCTCTACTTATAACTGATTTCATATTGGTTTATGCTTGTGAATGATCCCTCCCTGCATTGTGTCCCACCCTAAACATCCTGTTTCAACAGGAAATACATCAAGCAAGTAAGATTTCATAGGATCTATAACTGCAGTTTACTGAATCTCTCTGCTCCTTTTGTCCTAGAAGCATCATATTTGACAGCTAGTCTACATGACTCTGCTTACCACAGTTACTTCTGCTGCTGGTGCTTCTTGTATTTGAGACCTCAGCCTTATTTTCACCTCTTGAAGTGAAATCAAAACGCACCAAAGACGTGAATTTCTTCATTTAATTAGGAGCAAATTATGCGCACATTATAAATCACTTCAGATGGCAGTGCTTTGCCTGGAAGACTTTTAACCCCATCTCTGAGTGTTACAATTTGAAATCTCATTCATTTCAGCTTATGCACACGTAACTAATGCATAGACAGAAGTGTGGGTGGATAACTTGCTGGTAGCGCCGCATCAGAGCCCTGTCATCTAACCAGTGTTGAATTGAAATCACACATAACACCTGCAGTTTGCTGAAATTCGTCTGTTTCTTCATTGGAGACAAAACCAAACATGTTTGATTTTGTCCTAGAGAGTCCTAGAAGCACTGACATGTTGCATCGCCAGAGTGTCAAACTACAGGACGGTTTCTCCTGTGAGTTCATTGAGACTCTCAGGAAACTCTTAAGACTCTGCAAATGAAGGCAAGGGCTGAAAATCCCAGGGAAAGTCCTCTAGTGTGAAACTAGCTTTAGCGATACGAGTCCACGACCAGCAAGTCACTTTCACTTCAAAGCCTGACCGGGGAAATCCAAGGAACGAGGATGTGAATGACAACATGCTCTCCTCTTCACTCAGCAGCTGCTGTCCAGGTGCCCATGAGCAAGGCAGTCAGGTTAACCTCTGCTGGTTTCAGTGGAGCTGCTCAGTGACGCTGGAAAAGAGACGGGGGCTCTGCAAACCCTGGATAAATAAAGATTCACCAAGAATAAAGAGAGCCCTTTTCACTTCTTCCTCACTAACTATAGACTCTTCTCACACACACAACCTGCAAGATCAGTTCTCTGGCAGTGCTATTGATTCACCCATTCACACTTTTAGCTGATATCTGTAAAATTTCTGTGCAGAAAATAGGGCATTGCGAAACTAATTTTATTCCAAGGTCGACTAGTTGGTGGGTTGTCTGAACAATTAAGATATACTTAAGGCCTGTATTTAAATGAAGCTGTACTGTGGAGTGGTTTAAGAATATGTTTCTGGGCTGTCTTACAAATGGAAGTGGATGAACTCTGCGGTTAAATTCAATATCAGTTTCCTCTTAAAAGGACAAAGAGAAATGTAAAAGATGTTTCTGGTCTGTTTTTTTTTTCCCTCTTTGTGCTTGTGTTGAAAACCGACCTGCAGCTTCCCTCTAGTTTACAGTTTCTGTACAATGACATATTTTAAATGCATGATGAAACTTAATCTTTGACACCATCACAAAAGAGGTTAATAGTTTAAAGCATTCAGTGACACAAAACTGGTGATGTCAGACAAATTAAAAGGTGCACCTGTAGCACCCCACTTCCCACGGCCATGCAGGAATCTGTCAACTTTGGTTCACATGAGCGTCCTAAAGGAAGATTCATGCAAAAACAGTGCAAGTGAATTAAAATGTTAGCAGCAGAGGTTTCAGTTCCCATGGTGAGATATAGAAAGATATATTTTTGGCAAGAAGTGAAGGCCTTACTGTCTTTGCAGTGTACGGGGCTCTCTCTTGCAGTTACTTAAATACACTGCTGTATGCGCCTGCAGTAAACTATCTTGACTGAGACTCATCAAGCTGAAGCTGCATGTGTGAAACAGGTTTCATTGATAGCTTGTTAAACAGTCAGAAACCTCAATTTCCTTGACACAAAACCATCCTCAGGTTGCAAAAAAAAGAGAAAACTTTCAGAAAATGATATGTAAAACAAGATGTGGAAAAGCCTGCTGTGTGTGTGTGTGTTGCTGAAGCCTGAGTGTGTCTGTGTCCCGCAGGCAGCGCTGTCCACCCGTCTGGAGCGGCTGTTTCAGAGCAGCTTCCCTCAGACCCCTGTCCTGCTGGTGGGGGACGAGGTGGCGTCGCTCAAGACCCTGCTGGAGCCTCCAGAGGAGAAAGCTCAGCCGGGACAGGAGGAGGAGGAGGAGAGGACGACGCCACGCAACGGGTGAGTCAGCACCTCCTCATTGCTCAAAACATTCAACACTAAAGCTGTTGAGGATTTGTTTTTAATATGCAAGTCATCAACATCCCAGAAAAAAACCCCTCAGAAATCAATTATATGCAGCAAGTGATTTCTGGTGTTTTTCAAATCCCTGAAGGTTAAAGTGAAACTAAAAAAGATGACTGTCACTCTGAAAACCCAGGGGATTTATTTTCTGTAGAGTTTCTTCCCCTCACAAATCACTTTTCTGTTTCCTCTCCATCCTTCTGACCTCTTAAGGACAATACCAGTTTGATTTTTATTTTTTTCTTCTCACTATTAATTCCCATGAAGAGTCTAAAGGTACTGTTGGGTATTTGTTGCAGGTTTGAACTCACAGGCTCCTGTAGTTTTCAAAAATGTATTTTTGAAAGCTACAAGAGCCTGTGAGTTCCAACTTACAGAAAAACAGACAGCAGGAGCTTCAGACTGTGGAAAATACATCACTGGTTTTGCACTCTTCATAGTGATGGGAGCAAATTAAATTACACTGGTGTTATCTGCCATGTCTTTCTGGTTGTCAGTTTTAGAAATTGATCATCTTACTATAAATCCAGGAATCTCTGTCTGTATGTATGTATGTATCCTGTCCTTCGATCATCTCGACAGCTGTTCGTTCAATCAACTTCACACTTGGCGGGTGTATTGCTGAGGCCCGAGGCGTTGCGGTGCCGAGTGTGAAGATGTTTGGATCAGCGGTTCCGTAGAAAACTGCGAAAAGCAGGTCAAGCCAGCCGCTTGATGCGCGTCTACTCAGGCTGTTAAGGTACCAGTGCCTGGAGTCGCATTTCAACTCCTTTCTTTCTGCACTGCTACCATAACAGTGTGCACCAACGCTGGGGTTTCACAAATGACGCTTCATTTGACCGCAGCTCCACAACGCTGCAAGCAGCAACACCGGAGGCCAAGCAATGGGCCCGTTATGTTATCTTACTAAAGTACAAGGAGTCTCTGTCTGTATGTCTGCCTCTCCTTTTATTTTCCCGACCACCGCTCATCCTGTAACCTTGATTTCTGGGTGGGTAGCGTTCTCCAGTCACTCTGGGCTGTGGGCAATAAGCGGGCTACAGTTTTCTGTCCAAACCTTTATAATCAACACCAACATGGCAGGACAGTAAACCCAACTTGTTGGATTCTCCGCGGATTTCTCCCTCTTCAGCACATGTAGCCTCTCTGTCACCCTTATACAATGTATCCTCCCACCTCCACCCCCACCTCATACAATCCCAGGTGGGAACTATAATTACTTTGTCCTCATAGAAAAGGGGACATAATAAATAACTTTAATGTTTCACATATATTATGAATTACATAATAGTTAAAGTGATGTTGATGATGAAACAATTTTTAAAAATTATTAACCTTATTCTGCAAATGTCCAAAATATTATTCTGAAAGTATTCCTACTGTCAAGCTTAATAGCAGTATAAATTAGTATGGAAAGCTTGAACTGAAATAATCCACAAATATACAAATATAATATGTACAGTAATTAAGGTTGCAGTCTGATCAACTTCAAACTTGGTGGGTGTAGGGCTTTTGTTGAGTACCCAAGGAAATGCAGTGTTGAGTGTGAAGTTGTTTGGATGAGCGGTTCTCGTGAAAGCTCCAAGCAGCAATACCAGAGGCCAAGCATTCGGCCCGTTCCAAACAGGCACGTTTTCAATGGGCATTGCTCTAGTTTATATAAACTGAGCCGTGACGGACCACACAACAAACTTATTTGTTTACAGGCAATTCTGGCATGCTCATCCCAAAATTCAACAGCCTGCTTTTGCTGTTTTCATAGCCAAGTAGAATATTTCAAATAGAGGATTTGTCCAACTTGATAAATTCATGGTTGAACATTTGGTTGGTATCTGGAGATCTCCTCCCCCTGCTAGTGCCCCCCCTGGGTTTATACATGTAAAGTAGATCTATTGTAGAAAGATACTTGAATCCATTATCTTATTTTATTCGTTCCATCTTATATTTTTTGTGCTTCATACACTGTATAAATGAACTTTTGTATGTATTTTAAATATCTGACTGCACAACACTTTTCTCTTTTTGTGAGATAATGAACATGACCTTAATCTTGACTTTTTATCTTGACCTTGACTGTGACCTTGGCTGTGCGTTGTGATTGCCTGGTGCAGGGTGGTGCGGGGGGGCGTGTGGAGGCAGCTGCAGGACATCCACGATGCGTTCGGGCTCAGGCACCAGTGGGGCGGCTCCCACTGCAACAAAACACTACTCTGCTCTCTGGGCATCGACATTCGAAACATCGTAAGTCCCTGCTGGAAAAATAAACTTTAACTGAAAATGTTACTTCTGTGGCACTTTTGAAAACAGTTTAAACTTGCTTTGCAGACAGTAAAATAACGGTAGATATAACCAACAGTGAAAATGGCAGCTTTGCGATGTTTCTGAGGTTTCTGACTTGCTGCTTCACTTTTCACAGCTGTTCACAGGACAGAAGAAGCAGCCAGTCATCGTCCCCATGTATGCCGCCAGCCTGGTGAGTTGGATACATTTATCTAGAAAAGGATTTGCACAAACGAGGCTTTGACAGATCAGCAGAGCATAAGTATCAAAACAAGACAGCAGAACGATCCAGCTGTCATTCAACATTCCCTGTGTCCAGTGTTTATAAGCCTTCTGTCTGTCTGACCATCTCTTTCTGTGTTGTAGGGGATGCTGGAACCGACCAAAGAGCCTGTGAAGCCCGTCTCTGCAGCAGAGATGATCGCCTCCATAGCACAAGCTCCTCCAGCGGGTCCAGAGAAAAGTTCGTGCGCCCCAGACACAGTCCAGGTGGGACTCCGCTCCACCTGCATGTTATCTCCCAGCCATGCCAGGGTTTAAGGCGGCTGTTATACTTTGCGCGTCTGCAAAGGTCCGTGTGACGTAAATTTCGTCACCGACTGACGTCAGCAGATGTCCATTAGGACAGGTAGTGGACATCTGCTGTGCAGCCAGATTTTTGTGACCGCGCGGACTATACGCTCCTGCACGCTCCTGCACGCTCCTGCACGCTCGCCTCTGCGCATGGTCCCGGAGGTCCACCTGTACTCACATTTCATCTCTGAAGAATAGAGACAATCCAATTTGTGCAAATTCGTGGAGAGAAATGGCCCAGGCAGTGGGAAGGGATGTGGAGGTGTGCAGGTACAAGTGAAAGTATCTGCGAGGCAAACTGAAAGCCACTCAAACTTCATTAAACACTCACTTGAGATGGGATCCCTTAATTTAACTCGACTCTTAAAAATTAAGGTGTTCTGTGCATGGATAAAAGGAAAACTAAGGACATATTAAGGGCTTTGCGTTTAGTGGTACTGAGACACTCTTCTGGTGAAGTGCGTCCCTTCGTGACAGCCAAATTCTAGTATAAACAGAGCTGCGTGCAGCATATGCATCCGTTTTGAAGTATATCAGCCCCTTAACACTGTGCTCTACAAGCATCAGCAGAGGAACATCTCAGCCTTGATGAAATATGACTGGGGAAAAAAATCAGATTCCGAATAAGCTGTTTACGTGTGTTGCTTATAGAACTATTCCATTTATAAATCTTGTTTACATGCCACAGAGCAGATTCAAACTTGCTTTACCAGGTGCTACATAAGATGACAACTCATGGTGTCCCAGTGCTATATCACACATTTCAGTTTAAATATGGGTAAATGCCCTTCAATCTTAATTAATCTTAATCTGACTTACTCCAACTATAAGTTTATTATGTACATGCATGACTAGTACTGAAAGGCTTCTTGCTGACTGACCGTTCACCTCCTTCCAGCAGGAGGCGCTCCCACCCGTCCAGTTTGACTGGAGCAGCAGTGGCCTTACCAACCCCCTGGATGGTAGGACGACCCCCCCCAACCCATCCACACACCTTCCCTCCTTTCTTCACCTCCTCCACTTGTTTTTCTGTTGCTCTCTCTTTTCTTGTTTCTGCCTCACACCGTGTCTCCTTCTCATCACGTCCGTCCTGCTAAACTTAACTCACGTAGAGCCGCATCGGTCCGCTCACCAGCTACAGTGGAGGGTTCAGACCGTCACCAGACACTTTTCTTTGTTTACTAGCCAGCTTCATTTCACAACTGCCAGAAAATTTTCACCCTGAATTAAGGTGTAGATGTCCGGTGATTTGTTGAGACCCAACAGTGCAAGAGGATTTGAGGTTGGATTTTGTTTTTAAAAACTTACCATCTAACCTGTCATAGGTTCACAAAAACCAACAACAGACACTTGGCATGTGAACATTTGACACTCCCTCGCCATCATCACGTTTTCATCAAGCTGCAGAAATCTAATGCTTTGTTAACGTTTCTCAGTTAGATGCATCTTCTCTCTGAGCACTGACCAGCTGCATGTCTCTCTCTGGTTGGTGTCTTCTCTCTCTCTCTCTTTTGTGTGTGTTAACCTTGGCCGCCCCCTGGGCCTGCTGACCGTGTTGGCTGTGCAGCGAGCGGAGGCTCTTCTCTGTTAAACCTGGATTTCTTTGGCCCTGTGGAGGACTCGGGCTCCAGCAGCTCCCCCTCCATCCCAGGTCAGCAGCTGCTCACGGCCTCTTCCTCTTCCTCACCTTCGTCTTCTTCTCTTCCTCTTTAAAATCGACCTGTCCTCTCCACAATTCCCACATAATCGTCTTCTGTGGGAGAATCCAGATCCAATCAGAAATTTCATGACTCTGCTCAGTGATTATGAGTGACTTTTTCTTGGTGTTTGGAGTGTTTTGAGTTCCCTTAAAGGCTGAATGTCAGACTGATCTGCTGTCAGATGGAAATAGAAGGTCAGTTTCCGAAATATGACTCACCTGTCCAGTGCTGGAAGAAAATACTCTTGCCAGGAATACATTTTATCAGCCAAAATAAATCTCTGACACCTTGCATGTTTAGAGCTAAGTTGAGCTTAACAGAAAAAAAAAGCTGGAAACATTTGGAAAAAAATGTTACTGCGTTGTTTACAGCTCATGTAACAGCTAGCCAATCAGGGGGCTCGTTGATACAGAGCTGTTGTTTTGCTGTGATTTGATTGGCTCATGGGCGGAGAGTGTGTATAGTGCCCAGCAGGGACAAATTGAGGTGTTCAAACTTTAACGCCTAAAAGTTAACAGCCAGGCTGAGCCTGACTGATTTATCCATTACAGACAGATCTGACTGACGTCTGGCCCACTGGAGGTTTCAAATTTCAAACAGTGTGATTGGATAGTTTCTCTATGTCAAGTTTTTTTGTTTGTATTTCTCCAGGTGTAGATCCAGAGCTGTACGAGCTGACGACAGCCAAGCTGGATCCCAGCAGCTCTGGCAGCAGAGTGGCCGACGCCTTTGCCCGCCTCATGTCCACCATGGAGAAGACCAGCACCTCTACCAGGTCAGAGCTCACAGAGTCTCTCACTCAGACCCGGGCTAATGTCAGGGCTCTGACGGCACTATCCAGGTTCTCTTTCTCATGTTTGTCATCATCCAGCAGCAGTGCAGAGCTTGTCGACAGCCATCATGCTAAACTTCTCTGCTACAGGACGACCTCTGCAGAGAATAATGTCGCGCTAAAATCTCCGCTGTTGTCGTGATCTGCATGGGCAGCTGAAATTCCTGTGGAATTTAAATATTTCACTCATTCCTCCATGGTGAAAGTTCCTCCACACAGATAGTATACCCAGTTTGAACTAACATCAACGTCGACCGAGCCTGATACATAAATTTTTTCCCAAATCCGGTGGGCGAACAAGCCAAATAACATCCTGCCTAGGTACTAGTTTTCAAAGTTTTTGGACCCATCAGTCGCAAAATTCTCAAAATCCTCCTCACGCAACTCCTGACCGTGTTTATGTGTATTCTTGTTGGTGACAATTCGCCAAAACAACAACTGTTGAACCAGAAAACTGCAGCAGGAATAAAATCCAACACAAGAACATTTTGGGTACTGGATTATATTATTATGCTGCTGCAACCTCGCACTCACCATTACAGCTGTATCTCATCTTTTCTTATGTAGATGGGTCAGGACATGGAGAAATCAGTCATGTAACTTCCTGTTTGTGTCTTCTTCTCCTCTTGCTGTTGGCGGGCAGGAAGCCGAGGAAGGAGGAGAACCTGAGCGAGGAGGCAGCCAAGGTGATCGCCGGCCTGCCAGATCTGTCCTTCATGCAGGCCAAGGTGCTCATGTTTCCCACCACGTTGACGCCTCTGGGTGCCGCAGACTGAAGCCTCGCCCCCTGGCCTCCCTGACCCTGCCTCCTGTTCCAGCAACTCCGCCTCCTGTTAATCCCTGGCCCCGCCCACTCTCTCCTCACGCTCTATCCTCTCACTTGATCGTCTTTTCTCTGGATTCCATGTTGTGGCTTCTCCCCCTTTTAGTTCTGCTTTTGTTTTTTCAGTTTTTAATTTTTTTTTTTTTTAATCAAGCGAAGCATTTATCATCATCGGGATCAGCTCAGAAGCAGAGGGGCAGTTCGTCCGGTGAGCCGCAGGTTTAGCTGATCGACTCATCAGATCATTTATAGAGCTGTTAAAGTTATAGAGGGAGGTTAGGCAGAGCTGCGCTGTTCATATTTAGAAGAATCAACATGTATATAATCAGGGACAAAAAAGTTTCTTTTCCCGCTGTTTGACGTTTTCTTTTTTTTAACTTAATTTTGGAAGGTGATTTTTACGTCTGGTGGGCGTGTGTTAATGTGTCTGTGAAGGAAGAAACACTGGCCGGTGTTCTCTGAGCGAGACTCCAATCAAGGTGAAGCGGAACATAAGTATAAAGAAATACATTTATATACATATATGATAAATATAAATATATCTATATATCAACTTGAAACCACACTGCCTGCAAAATCCAGCTGAATGTTTCCCCTGTTGTGTTAATGGCCTTAGTTTTTACATAGAGCATAGCTTTTATCCTCAGCCTGATTTCTTTAACCCTCGGCTACAATGCGCTGTATGTTTGTTCATCTTGTAATTTAACTGTAGCATTTTTTCTTTTCTTTTTTTTTTAAATATATATATATATATATATATATATATATATATATATACACACACACACACACACACACACCAAACTAATACACTTACATACATGGACACGTACACCCTCACACA
>OMKZ01014988.1:30458-47020 GCA_900302535.1 Neoniphon sammara | reverse complement strand
CCTCGCATTTCTGTGTGTGTGTGTGTGTGTGTGTGTGTGTGTGTAACAAAGTGTTCTGCAGAGTGTGGGAATGGCACGCAGACCCGGAGTGTGGCTTGTCTTCTCCAGGACAACAGTCACATGGAGGTTGTGGACCAGCTGAAATGTTCCCACCTAACTCAGCCAATCAGCTCTCAGCCCTGCCAGCTGAAGCCGTGTGGCGTCCAGTGGTACGTCACAGACTGGAGCGCAGTGAGTGTCCCGACCTGTCTGTCTCTCCTAGTGTATCATCTCAGGCCCTCTAACAAGCTCCTGATAACCTGTTCTGCTACTGACTGATATGAGTCACAGTGTAATGAAAAATGACTCTTTCACCTTGTCTGACAGTTGTCCAAGTCACAATATACACATACTCAGCAATGATTACCAAAACTGTACAATGAAGTATTGCCTTGTATTTTCAAATTACAGTCCCATTGCTTTTATTTTGTAGAAAGCCATGTCTCTTCAGTGGGTACCTCATGGTATGGAAAATTAATCTGGCCATGTCAAAAATAAATAAATAAATAAATAAAAACAAAGAAGAAGAAAAAGAAGAAGAAGAAGAAGAGGAGGAGGAGGAAGAAAATGTCCTTTGAAAATGAAGTCAAAATTTGAGAATGAACTCAAACAGTGTCAATAAAGTCAAAATTTTGAGATTAAAGACAAAATTTAGACTTAATTCTAAAAATTCTGACTTAAATCTAAAAGGTTTTACTTTATTCTCAAAAGACAATTTGTCATTATACTTTTTTTCCTTTCACACAGTCTTATTACTCTTCCACTCTTCAGAGGTTTTTGAAGAATTCCACCCCTCCCATCAAATGAAACCACCTTTTGTTCCCTAACTGACTCATTGGTTTACAATTTTGAGTGATCCCCCTCCAGGTTATGTAATGTCCTGTTTCAAAAGGAAATACATCAAATTAAGAAAGCAAGATGCTATTTTATCGGAGTATTTTACGGATCTTAACAGTTTAGGGGGAATAAAGCTGATAGCTTCCTAGTTTGGCAAACCAGTGCAAACCACAGTCCAACATAGGCATAATCCTCCTGTATCATATTCATGTATATTCATGTATCATGCTGCATTAGTGTTTTAGAGGACATCTGGAAATGCAGTGTGGGATGAGCTGAGGACTGATTGAGACTCCATCTCTGCCTTTCTTCACTCTCCTTCCTGTCAGTGTTCACGCTCCTGCAGCGGTGGCTATCGTGTGCGTGAGGTGCGTTGCCTTACCGACAACATTGTCCCAAGTGACCGCTGTGACCCCAACTTGACCCCAGGGAGTCGAGAGGAATGCAACCCTCAGCCCTGTGTGGCCGAGATAAGTAAGTCCACCAAGCAGCTGTAGTGCCAGAGCCGACTCCAGTCTCTGTTTTGATGACTTTTGACTTGACTCACAATTCAGTATTCATAAGTCAGACTTGGACTTGAACACCACGTACTTACATTTTGGACTTGCTCCCCTTAATCTGAGACTTCGCTGATCTCTGTGGGGAAATTAGGTATTAGACAAAGACTGCACATATTTTTAGCATTACTTGAAATTTGTACCCAATTATGTGGTTGGCTAAAATATAGGCCTACATACCTGGGAGTGGTAATGTTTATTACATTATTAAAATATTTCTATTTTAACACGCACTGTTAAACAGTTCTAACAGTGCATATACTACATCATATACCAAACTATATTGCCCATGTGCCTCTGGGCAATTCTCCAATTTACCTGCATATCTATGGACTTGACCAGTATACTGTTGGCTCCAAGCAGTGTAGTGAATAAATCTTAATCAAAGAATGAAATTCACCTTTGCTTCTCCTTCTCTATTTCTATCTGCCATCCCCCACAGACCCATCATGCAGGGACCAGTACCATAACTGCATGGTGGTAGTGCAAGCCCGGCTCTGTATTTACCCTTACTACAGGACTGCCTGCTGTGCCTCCTGCTCCCAAGCTCCCAAAACGTACCCTGACACATTCCAGAGGAACTACATCCGCAGGTGATGCTGCCACAGCAAGGGGAGAACCCACTTCAGATCCCAACAGTCTGGGAAGCAGCACCATGGACAGGCAGGACACCTGGTTCTGTGATTGCAGAGCACCTCAGCACAGGAGTGTTGAGTTGTGGCCCCCGACCTGGCCTTTCTTCGATATTCAGTCTCTCAGTCTGCGACGGGTTAACCAGACAGCTTCCTCCGCTACAGTTTTGTGAACACGGACCTTTAGACTCACCACAGCCTGAATGACAGTCTGCTGTTCAACTGAGAAGCTTTTTTTAATCTGACAACAAAGTGGATGAAGAATGGTGCGCAAGATCATTTTCTTTATTACATACCAACACATTCACTTTTCAATCAGTTCTGCCAACTGTGTATAGGTCTAATGAGTTTTTCATCTTTTAGTGTAACTTTAATTTTTTGATCTGGACTGCTCACATTTGGTGATGTACTTCAATATTTATTCTAATTAAAGGCATATATCTTCTGGGGCTCGGTTGTTTTTGTTGTTGGTATGTATTAGAGGTTCTTTGTGTAAAAGTCAAAAACTATTCCTCTATAGCATATATATCTTACATTTACATTTTTTTGCACCTTGAATTAATGAACATTCAGTCTCCCACATCAGTAGCCTTTGCAGTCCGTAGTAATTGGTTGTTTAGGATTTTTATTCCCAACTTTTAATACTGATATTACAAACAGGCATAATTTCACCAGGACACTGAGCACCGTAAAGATAAAATACCTGCATACCGTCACTGTAGTCTGCTACAAATGACTTTTTGGACAAGTTTCAAAATGTAAACAAATTAAACTGTCAAAGACAAAATTTGTGGCAACATAAGAACAGAAAAGTGAAACACCACCTTGTCAGTGGCCTCAAATAGATCATGGCCAATTCATCTACCAAAAACAAAAATGTGTGACGCTGTGGAGTCGGGGTGGAGATGTACAGCTGTGCATGTTTCAGGTGGCAGTAAATTGGTGTTAGTCCACTTTACTATTTGTAAAGGGGTGATGGATTGTTTGAAGAATACTTTAAAAAATTGCTGACAAGGCACTGAAGTGGGGAATCATCATGAAATGATGCAAATCTCCCTTCAACACTGCCTTTTGGAATGTCAAGTCAACCAAACATGAGCAGAAAATACAGTTTGCCAAAATGCGTGAAACGAATTTCAAAATTCCAATCAATCTCTCAACACTTAAAAGGTTCATTCTGCATATTTCATCTATGCATGCGTACTTAATAAATGAAAAGATCACATCAGTTTTCTGTTCATTCAAGATAGTAATACCATTGCTTTAATGGGACAGCCAGGCTGACAGCATGTAAAAGGCCATTATTCAATCACGAGAACTTAAAGCACAAAAAGAAACATTTAAAAGAACACCAATGACAAACGCACATAGCATTCTCCGCTGTTCATAAAACAACTTAAAAGTAGCATGGGGACCAAGACTCTTACATACACACACACTCTCCCATTTTCTAGCTATACACGATCTTTAACAATGTTTGCGAGGTGCTGAGGAGTCTTTTCTGTGTTTATGGATGCAAGGCTGCATTGGTAGGTCCATGCTAGTAGGCTGGAACAGTTCGCAGGGTGAGCCTAGGCCTTTGGCATTGAGGGATGCAGGGTCCACATTCACCATCAGCCATATCTGTCTTGACTAAATCACTCGGACACCGTTACCCCAAAAACATTCAAGGCTCTCTTTCTCTCTCTCCGTGCTGACACATCTGTTCGCTTTGCCCCCCAATCATTCACTCTCAAACCCCTTCTATATATATATTTTCACTCTTAGACACCAAGCTGGGTTTCTGTGAACAGTGATGGCAGCCACAAGTCTGTTTCTTTTTTTTTCTTTTCTTCTTTTGATAGCTGTTTTGTCCTTGGCATTGGGTTCCAGACAGCAAAACGAGTTACTGTTATGCAATAGGCTCTCTAAAAACATAATCATTACCTTTTTTCCCATTGTCCTGGAATTGAACAATCACGGTTTATACAAGTCAGTTCTGAAAATACAATGGCAAGTGACATTTTTCCACCAAATATCATGAACGACAAAAAATATATTTCACCCTCCATCTGATTTGTTCAGCTTATCAAATGAAATAACTGGTTTGTTTTCTTTTAAGCATCGTACCAACATTCACCGATTTCAATATTGTTGAAGTTTTACAAAGACATAAATATAGTAGGATATACAATACAGTAAAAAATACAAAATAAACTTGATATAGTTTTTTAAATGATAAATCACCAGAGGCAAACCCAGAAAACGGATCTTTGACACTAGGCAAAAAACACTAGTAGAATTACCCCCTGAGGTCAAATGATAATAGGATAGCCATGTCTCAAACCATACCTTTGTCCCCAGATAGTTCACTACTTCCAAGTCATTCAAAGGTAGTTTACTTCATACAGGTCTATAGGCAAAATATGGGTGTGTCCTGTGTGAGACGCAGTCAATGTGTATTACGTGAGTGAGCTAGTTTGGATCTAACTGCTATATTATCCGGACTGCAAGACATCACGCTAAGGAAAACCTGAAGGCACAAATATCTGAGGCAGCATATGCCTCAAGAATCAAACAACGCAACAGTTGTGGTGTCAAGGGAGTAAAATTAAACAAAAAAAAAAGGAAAAGAAAAGAAAAAGTGAAAGAAAAAACAGTTTACACAGTTTCAGGTAAGGTTTAGGTCTGAGAACGACGAGGCAGTGAATCAAGTTAAGGCCAATTTACAAAAAAATCGTCCAATCAGAACACTTCAACAGTTAAGATGATGTTAGACCTGACCAATCACACAGGTTTGCTAAACAATATCAGAGTTTTTAATATCATAGCTTTTCTCTATTTGTCATAGTCTGGCCCGCTACATAGATATTTCTTCTCAAGGTTAAGTCAATTATATTAAACAATGCTTTTTTGCTCTTATTTCAGAGGTTGTTATTATGCACAATAATGTATAAATGTATGTTACAAGTAATATACATGGGCTTCAGTCTATAATATCTCAGTAAGGAGTACATCCAAGCATTCAGGGTGAGGACTTTGGCTTTGAAAGGTTAGTCTACATATGCACAAATATGAAACACACATAGAAAAATGCACCATAGAAAAAAAGCACGAGAACATGGAAGATAAAGGAACACCAGAAATGGACTAAATGGCTCACACACTGATCTAATGTTACTCATGGCCATTCACTCGCAAAAACCATTTCCTCACCAAAACAAAAACAAAAAGAAAAACAAAAACAAACAAACAAACAAAAAAAAAAACAGTTTTCAAGTTTCACCTTTTCATGCCCCTCACATGTAATCTGTGTGTATTTGACCAATCACAGAATGTTTTGTTCAGGGTAGAGAAAAGGAACAAGAATTATAAAGAGGAACAAAGATTGGGGTTTCGGAGGGTCTCAAGGGGTAAAGTTCAAGTTTGTCATTCCTCATGTGCAAGTCAATATAAAAATGCTACAACTCGTACAACGCTCTTGTCAACAAGACAGGTTCAGAATAAGCCAAGTCCCCTGTAGAGTTTGCTAAATAAAAAGGGGCTTGGAAATTGGCAGGACAGCTTGCTCAATCAATCAGTGGTGCAATGCACAATCTCCACCCTCTGTAATTTTTTTTTCTCAAACTCGCCAGCTCTCCCTCTGTCCATCCATTCATTCAAGTGAAGGAAGAGCAACTATGGACGTCTGCACCAAAATAAGATCTTCATCCTTCATCTCTTCCCTCGGAGGAGACATCTCTCTCTCCTCCACTTTGCACGCTGTTACTCACTCTTCCGTTCCAAGGACTTCACCTAGGTCGGCTATCCCATCAATCTCTCCTTTCTTCCATGTCTCTCTCACTCGCTGTCAGTCTCTAGGTCTGAGTCAGACCACTGCACTGGGCTCAGTTTCCCATGGCGCTGGGCATACTCGATGACTGCCATGTAACAGAAGTAGTACTGGTCCCAGGTCTGGATGCTGAAAGCCCTCTGCGTACGCATCCTCCGCACTGTCTGACGCACATCGACTGTGCCGATGTCTTCCAGCCGGGACAGGCAGATGTCCAGTGTACAGAACGTGCCTACGCAAGGATCAGGGAGGAAGAAAGAGAGGGAGAAAACAGCAGAATGGAGGAGGAGGAAAGAGTCAGACCATTACATTCACTCAAAATTCTTCACACGACTCATTGATGAGTTCATTTACCCCAAAGCAACCGTGTTTGATACAGTACATGTCAATAAAGAATCAGCGACAAAAGCACAGCAATATTTATAGGAAAAAATAAAACTGATGCCAAAATACACTCAGTAGTCACTTCACTAGGTACATCTAGCAAGTACCAGGTAGGACCCCCTTTTGCTTCAAGAACAGCATGAATTCTTCATGGCATAAATCAACAAGGTGCTGAAAACCCTCCAGGTAAATTTGAAAACAGCACACTTGTGTCTTGTGCTTTCCATTCATAGGTACTAAGGGGCCTAATGCATGCCAAAAACCCTTTCTTACACTTTTACACCACTAGCAACCTTTACTGTTGACAACAGTCAGGGATAGATCTGGGCAATAAAACAATAATTATCACATTATAAATATAAAAAATGTTGCAGAAAATACTGATAAATTTAAAACAAAATTATATTCCATGATTAACAAACAAATGTGCTATTTTGGTAGCTAAAGGTTAGCATTCTGATTTCTTCAGATTTCACTCAGGAGCAAAAAGTTGCCTTTAAATGTGACATAATAATTGTTTGATATATATCAAGGTAATTGTTGATGATAATTATTGATACATTTAATCGAGATAACATTTTTGGTCATATCGCCCAGCCCTGGGCAGGAATACATGGATTCAGCACAATGCAAATGACAGTGGAATTCATTGGTACAGCAATAATTCCATTCTTCGAACAATATCATCTTCTTTTTCTTAGTTAACATGAGTAAAACCAGTATTTACCTCTAATAACGTAGTCTATCCACTTCAAAGTTCAACAAGTTGTGTTATAAGATGCACTTCTGCATACCACTGTTGCCCTAAGATGTTATTTGCGCATTTCTGGCCCGCCTGTTAGCTTGAGTGACTCATGCCATTCTCTTTTGACCTCTGTCTTCAACAAGGTGTTTTCGCCCTCAGGCCTGCTGCTGACCAGATGTGTTTTGTTTATCGCACCATTCTCTGTAAACTCTAACACTGTAGTGAGCGAAAATACAAGGAGGCCAGCCGTTTCTGAGATGCTGGAATTCGCATGTGCTACCAGCAATCATGCCACATTCAAAGTGGCTTCAATCATGCATCTTACTCATTACTAACCTGTAGATAAACAGAAACTCAATCTTTAAACCCTGTCTGCATGCTTTATACACCGAGTCACAGTCATTCACTGTCTGGAGGAGCAAGCTGTTCACTTTAACAGAGAAGAGTACCTTACAGAGTGGCCACTGAGTGTATAATCATACTACATCTGAACTAAACTTAAAGCATTCTATTCAAGCTAATTTTCTGGCAATATCATGGCAGAATACTGAGTGTGTGTTTACCTGTGCGGCCGATGCCAGCACTGCAATGCACGACCACAGGGGGGCCCCCTGGAGGCCCTGTCCAACTGGGGTCCAGGCTCCTGACTGCCGCCTCCTGCCTTTGAAGTACATGCTCACGGAAATCCAACATGGCTGACGCACTCTTGGGCACACCAAAGTCTGGCCAGCTGACATAGAGGTAGTGGCACACCTCCCGTGTCTCACCAGTCTGAATCAAGTATGGTAGACAGATAGAAAATAAGATTAGACTCATGCCTTTGAAATGGACTGTGTGCATGTTAGTATGTGTTTCAGCCAATTTACACCATAACACCTATTCTATACTGAATCCATCTGAGACATGTTTATTTATTTATTTATTTTTTACACACGTGTCACTTGCAACAGAAAAACTGTGATGATAATGAACACAGCTGTGTCCGTCTGTTCCATTAACATGCATGCCTCAGGTCTGTTACGCGTTTTTGCTGCTTCTGTTTAGGATGCAACTGTACTTTCAAGCGTGCATCTCAAATCACCCTCCCCAGTGTTTTGTTAAGCCCTGGCACTGGAAGATGCTTCAGGAAGTGCATCCAGTATAGACACAGCGAGGACACTTGCACGGTGCACAGACATAGGCAGTGGAGACAAGGGGTAAAATTAACGTCACAGGAATTCACCTCAGAATATTGAAAAAGGAATGCCAAGAGATGGACAAATTGACCATTTGCAACATTTCTGTTAGTGCCTTTCCCTCCTTTTTAAACAAATCACTACAACAAAAGCCAGCTCTAATGCCGTTTTTCCACTGCTGCCAGCACGGGGGCATGGGTGAATGCAGGTGGGCACACTTTAAGTGGGCGGACCCGAGCTAATGGAAAAACGGCATAATACTGTGCATTACTATGTCAATCATTATTTTGCAAACATTCAACTGGATGTAATCCCCTGGGAAGCTGACAAGATTCCCTTGTCTCCTCTCTGTAAAAGCCATTTCCCATAATCTATATTCCTCATTGTCATGTAATGTATATTTGACTAAAAACTTAAACACTTTCAAAGGCCATGTAGTGTTGCATAATGTGTCTCACCTGTGTGTTGTAAAGCTCAAGATGGGAGAGTTTGAAGTCCTGGAATACTTGGATGTGCGTGTTCCTGACCAGAAAGTATCCGTGCTGCTCAGTCCTGCCCTCCTCAAGGGGCCAGTACTGACCACACTTCACACGTCCACGCTCCACAACCCTGTGCCACACACAGAAAAAGATAATAAACCTTTCACCTCTTCACTATACTACCATGCATGTGACATTATTCAATCCAACCCCTTTACCTCTCTAACACACAATACACCTCCCTGGAAATAATAAGACAGTGAAACAGCCTCACCTGGTGGTCATGACAATGATCAGTACCATCTGTTCCCACACCATGCGCCAGAAGTCAACAAAGGTCTTTGGCAAAGGGCCTGAGGAGTACAAATCGCTCGTCAAACACTGGTAACAACCGACTGCACCCTAACGAAGCCCAGGGGGCAACAGAGTACAGTGGGAGTGGGAAACATAGTGTATATAAATCAAAGACAGTGCTCTGTAAAGAAAACATCAGAAGGTCTGTAGGAAGCTCCTCACCCTGAGTAGCGATATAGGCATTGCTCCTCTTGTACCCGTCCATGAAACTGGCATTGATGTAATCTGATGTCTGCAGAACACACAGCACAGGAGATGTGAGACTGACTGCTTGATGTGAGGATCTACTGCCCCCTGTAGGAAAACTTGGTTCGTTACTAAAGAGGGGGTTACTACATGGATGGTCAATATCAGTTATTTCCTTCCTTGCCCAGTGTAGACTTCAATTTTTAGGCCACTTGTTGCTAATTGCTGTAAATAATTAACAATTAGGAGACATTAATTAACCCCCCCCACCCAATTAATATTCTTAAAAATACCTGCATTAATCCGCTCCAGTTGATAAATTAACAAAGTCTGGGTTTCATGATGTGTGTCAGAATTTTTGTAATCCAAAATGGTAAAAAAAGTTGACCATTAAAAAATTTTAAAAAATCAACACTAGAACTGTTTTCTTGTGCGGCAGCTCTCTGTCCTGGACGGTTATTTCTCTTATTTATCTTAGTACGATTCCATTTATTTTATTTTATTTTTTATTTTTCTAGAACCCCGCATGCCCCTGTGTTCCCATCTTTGTAAGCTGCTGGAATTGTGAATTTCTCTTGGAGATGAATAAAGTATCTGTGTATCTATTTTTAAGAATGTTAGCCGGGGGGAAGTAGCATGTTAGCAAGCATGTCCAGTACCGAGAGCTGCCACACAACCGTTGATTTTGTTTATTTTTTTTACTAACAGTCAACTTTTTTACATCATTTTGGATTACAAAAATTCTGACACAACATCAAACCAAAACTTTGTTTACTTATCAACAGGAGTGGATTAAAGCAGTTACTTTTAAGAATGTTAGCAAGGGGGAAGTACACCTCAATGGCAGGTGGCTACCGGTTAGCATCTGGAGCATCCAGCTAGTTTCTGGTACCCTGTAACGATGAGAGTTTCTCAAAACGGGTGAACTCTCTCTTTAATGTTGTTGTCCATTTAAATCAAAGGCAACTTGCTCTTTTGTTTACTTTAACTTTGGACACAAAAGCTGCTTTATTTAAAATAACACCAGGCATTCCACTTCCCACCCCTCAAACACGCAAGGACATAGGTAAGTACTAAACCCAAATGTCAATCTTGAAATCCCAAAATAAAGGCAGCATCTAAAGCCAACAATAAACACTTAACAACTTATTACAAAAAAAGATTATTTTCATCAAATAACCGATAAATTCCTCATATGAGAAGAGTGGACAGGCAGAGCAGTCTAATTTAAACTTAACACCGCTTTCACAAACATTTATCACATCATATTAGATCTAGAAGGTCTTTAGACTTAAGAGATGGTTTGTGATGACACATTAACGTGTGAAATGGATCCTGGGATGAGTGTAACATAAGAACTGAAGAGTTAATTACTACCTCGTCTTCGTCATCACACAGCTGGCAGAGTCGAACTCGCGACTGGTCCAGACAGAGGACATCACTGTACCTATTCTTTATCTGATTTGACAGCTTCCTGTAAAGGCAGAGTTGAAAACAGTCTCAGGCAAAATGATTTAAATTGCAGGCTGCTGTGTTTATCTGTTACATAATTTCCTTCACTTAGGTTCATGATCTGAAGAGAAGGGAAAGCAAGCAGTAGAAAGAGACAGAAAGAAACAAAACAGACAGAGGGAGATGGAGAGAATATTCAGCACTGGCTTATGCTGCTTTTCTTATCTCTTACTTGGAGTAGTCAAAGGTGCCTGCTGGCGGCTCCTTGCGGATCTCCTCGTATTCCTGGTAGATCCCCTTCTTCTTCTTCCTCTTCACGTGCTCCACCAGCTCCTGCACTGTCATTCCTCCCTGCTCTGGCATGTGAACCGATACCTCCATGCAAGGGTCCTCATCCTCAGGACCCCACGAGGACGACAGGGGTGGGGACTGGGAGGTTGGCTGGTGAGGGGGGCGTGGCAAAGACTTCTGAGGCAACGGGGGTAACCCTTCCTCTTCTTCACCCTCCTCGTCCTCCTCTGCGTCCTCATTCTGAGATCTATTAAAAGAGTCTGTTGCCTTGCCAACTGGCGTATCCCTGTCACCTTTCTGATGCAGTGGGGTGTCAGGGGGGGTTTCTGACTGGGGAGGGGGCTGGCGACTGCGGCCATTCATGTTAGCATTGGGGCTAGTGCCACTAACAGCCATGTTGGCCCCGCTCACAGCTGAGCCGTTCCAGTGTTGGTGGTTCCCCTGCGGCCTGTTAGGAGCAGAGTGTGAGCTCTGCTGGTACTGGCCTTGGCCTCGAGTCCTGCCCTCCAGCCCACCGCAGTGGTTGTGGGGGTTAGCATTGCTATCATCGTAGCAGTTAGAGTTAGCCACGGCTAGCTCAGAGCTTAACTGTGTATTTATGTGGGTGTGGGATAGTGTAGCGCCCGCGCTAGTGTTGCTGCCCTCCAAGCTGTAGGAGCGCAGCAGGCTTCCCACGCAGTCGTGTGTGTCGTGTACTTGAGTATCACCTGGAGCGGGGTTTGTGTGTGTGTTGACACAGGACTGGATCCAGGCCACATGGCTATACTGCGATGTCCCACCCAAGTGCTCCGGGAGGGAGGAGACTGGGATGTGATTGGCCAACTCGTGGGCTTTCACTGTGCACACCTGGCAGATGACAACCAGAGAAGACACATTTAAAATAACATGGAGCTCACATTTTCAATTAATGCCTCAGAGATGAAAACACAAAAAATATATTTAAGACAACACGCAAATGTGCTTGGAAACAATTATTCAAGTGTGGATGCCACTCCTAGATGAACACAGAGACATACATACCCTCTCTCTCAGTTTCTCGCGCACAAAGAGGCGGAGAACAGCGAAAGGGGCCCGAAACCAGAGAGGCGATGATACGATGAAGACACATTTTAGACGAGCCGGAAATGCCCCCTTGAAAATACAAACATCATAGGGCCATAAATCAATCTCTTCATTTTAAATGACAGATAATTCTGACTCCAAAATCACAAGAAAGCGGTAAATTCCAGGGAAAATGATGGATAAGAGAACAAAAGAAGAGTTCCCTCATTTTTACCTTGAGCAAGTTCAGGATTTTGACACAGAGCTCATAGTCAAAGTTTCCATAGCTGGAGTTGGTCATGTCGTAAATAAATATGAGGCCGTCTCTCTGAGTTTGCACACTAAGGGGATAAATACAATGAGACACGTTAACCAAGGGAAGGGAAAAAAACGACAAGAATGAGGCAATACTCTACACCCAGGGTCTTTCAATGTTTTTCATCCTGGCACTTGTAATAAAATAATTTCATATGTCGCATTTAGGGACCAAATACAATTCAAACCACAATCTAGGTAATACAGTATTGTTCAAGAACCCAGGTACTATACTAATTACAAGTAGGAAGAAGAGTCTTTAAAGTTGGAAGGAGAGAGAGAGAGTAAAAGGAAAAAAATGAAAGAGAAAGACAAGGAAGGGAAATGTAGGTGGACAACAACAAATGATAAAAGGACAGAAGGAAGAGAGACAAATTGAGGAGCAGGAAAGGATTCATCACCTCTCTATGGCTTTGTCCAGCTGATAGATGATGGCCTGCAGCACAGCTTTGTGGGTAGTGATGTCTGGCCGATGGAGGCGAGCAGTGAAGAGCGCTAGAGCAGCACCCTTGGCATCACGGCCGGGCTGGAAGGCATGTGACAAGCCCATTATATACACCAATGCAAATTCCTTGTTAATTGAGGCAGCTCTGATTTCTGATTGAGAACATACGAAACCTACTTGAAGCCCATCCACATACATAAGTCAAGGATATAAACCAAGTCAAAAGGAGAAATGTCTCCATCTTTTTTTTTGTCTCCAATCCATATCTTTTAGCATTGACTATCTACTGCATCCTGAACTAGTATTTTTGTAAGGATTTTTTTGTTGAACAATTACATAGCTGCATGTGATAATCATCTCTCTGATTGACCAAGCATGGAAAGATAAGCTTAAGACTGAAACAGGTGCACACCGCATGGCTGCTTTCTTCTGTTTTTATTGATGATTGTCATTGCTGTTACGTTCAGATACTAGAGTATATAAAGAAATACCTTTCCTTTACACTTACATTGAAAGCATCTGTGTTGCCCCTTGAACTTTTTGCATTGCAAGATTTACACACAGATGTTGACCTGCTTTCTGTCTGCAATTTCAAATAGTTCCACAATGCAGATATGATGGCGTGACGCACTTAAGTGATGGGAGATACTGTCTGTTTATAGCACATACAATTTGTACAACAACTGGAATAAATGGAGTGGAAATTAAATAAATTACATAAATAAACAGACATAATTGCTATAATGGGTAAAAGATGTAACAAATAGTAACAGATATAATGGGATATAATTGGGCGTTGTGTACCTGATACTGATCAATCAAAACACACCTCGATCTGGTCTGATTCTGATCTTTGACACTGGGTCCGGACATCACTGATCAAAACTACAACACCTTTTACTATGTCTCCACTGTCACGCCTTCACACTCACAAAGACACATACATCACATGTGCATATGTGCAGACACTGACAGACACACCACTCCTCTTCAATAAAAAATGTGAAAAGATAGATGCCAATTACCATGTGTAACACAGCTCTCAAAATTCAATTACAATCATATTTTTCACCACTCACCAGGACTGTGAATTTTCCACTCAACAGCTCAGAGCGTAAGGGCTCCTCGTCAGGATTGATGTTGAAGATGCCCTCTTTGATTCTTGTGTTCTGATTTGATACATTATGACAGAGACAAGAGAGAGGAGGCAGGTGATTAACCAAACCACTATTAGCATAATTTAGGCAAGGAATGCCCTCCAAAATAACTGCCATTCTTAGTAAGGGCTAATCAAAAATAAAAAAGCCTCTTCCTCCAGAGGCTCTTATTATTAAACTGATTGGCCTGGTCCTCATTTCCGATTAGTTGAGTGACATCTGTGACCCTTTAATGGTTACTTGCCCAAACCAAAATACACCACTCACACCAGCTTTAGGACTATGCTGCTTTGTGAAGAGAAACATTATTTTTACTGATCAAAAACAGCAATCACTGAACATTTGTTTGTTTTCATACACAATTGGTAAACAATAACACCATTAGTGTTAGACTGTGCCTCTCACAGTTTATTTCTAAATTAATTTTCATTAGAAATGCTTCAAGTATCGACACTTACAATTATGAGAATTACTACATATTTCTGTGAAAAGTACAGAGCAGCCATGTTTGCATTTGAAAATGTGTGAGTGAGTGAAGCAATACAGTGAACCAAGTCTACTTGTTATTTACACTGATATAATAGACTACACAGTAGTAGTATGGTGCGGCACTGAATCTTGGGAGATTTAATAAGCAGAAAGCCATAAGTGCACTTTAAGAGAGAGAGTTTATTTGAGAATAGGCCTTCTCTAAGCTATGTTTCAGCAAAACAGCAAAACACAATCTCACTATTAAGTATTCATCATTATGCAGAATGCTTATGCAGAATGCAAAATTTTATAGACATTCCTATACCAGACTTAGCTATAAATGAAAGAGAGAGAAAGAGAAAAAAACATTTTGGATGGGAAACCTTTATAATCTCAACTTCCCCAGTTTTGCAAAATAACTGAAAACTGAACTTTTATCTCTGATAGTGATAGAAGTGGCTAAAACAGATGCTTGGGCATTAGACCAAGATATGTATGAGTGATTACGTTGTATGCCATTAGGTTCAAACACAAACACACACACAAAGTAAACCCCTGCAGTCGCCTCTTTATAGTGGACAGGAAAAGTAAATGGCTGGCACAGAGTGCTGTCACTAATCATAGTAGTGCTGTACCTTATATGCTTGAAAGAGGTCGATGGCTCTGGAGACGTCAAACTTGCGGGCCATAAGAAACTTGACAGCTGTAGGCTGGGAGACAAGACCAGCACTGTGGGGCTGCTCCCTGCTCCGCACCTCACTCAGGAACTCCTCCACTGCCTGGGAGAGATGAGAGAGACAGGGGAGGAGGAAGAAAAGATGAGCGATGGAAGGGTTAAGGAACAAATGCAAAGTCGGAGAAGGAGATTAAGAAATTGATATTTAGGTGGAAGGGGAACAGGCAGAAGAAGACAAAATGTGAAAAAAATACATTGAGAGGTGGAAGTTGAGGGAGTAGAGCAATAGGCAACGAGGACAGAAAGATGATGAGGAGGACAACTGACATAAGTGGAAACACACGCACAAAGCTATCAATTTGTTCAACTCTGTAGTTCTCTCCCTGTAAAGGTTAGAATAACGAGAGATATGGATGGTATCAGGCTGTCCCCTTAGTAGATGTAGCAGATGAAGGTGCCCATGCACCAAGCGACATCATTCAGCAGGGAGTATCAGTATCAGTCCACCTAACATGCAACCGGCACAAAAAGACTCAACTCCACAAGAGGCCAGACCAGGCTAACTGATCAGCTATGTGAAAAACCTATGACTTTGGTCTGTGTTAAATCATAGCAAAAATGAATAAAGTGGATAAGAAGTGAAAACTTATTTAATTTAATTAGTCCTAAATGTCTGAGATCATTATCATACCATCATCATAATGGCTAGAGCAAAAAAAGTGTTATATGGGTTAGGTACTTATATAGCCACAACAATAGGATGAACAACAAAGAACAACTAACTATGGCATGGCCTGTGCTATCAGCCAGGACTGCATTGCATGCTATATTTTGACAGGAGACGCAGTCCTAAGTGTTCACACTCCAGTTAAAGTAACAGACAATGCTGCACCGCTGTATTTTCAATAATAACAGGCGCAAGACCAAATCGAACTCGGGTATAAAGATTAAATCACGCCATCAATTCATAATCAGTTTGGTTAATGATCGATGTGTTTTACCAGCAACTGGCTGAATGGCAAAGCAGAACTGATGCCCTGGATGACGATTATCCCCAGACAACAAGTCCCTGATTTCAATAGCAAACATAAAAAATACAGGAGTAACGACCAGCATGATGACAGAAATCAGTTACTCGATTACTGGTGTTAGTAATGTTAGCTGTCGATAAACAAAACGCTAAAAATGTTACGCACGTCTAAGGTCCTTATTTAGCTCACTGAGCATTAACTGTTAGCAAACGCCTGACGGCAATGACTAATGACTAAAAGGCAAGCAGGGTTCGAATTACACAGTGGCTTTCGGGGGAGCCCTATTTTCCGGTGCGCTCTTAAACATGTCACATGCACACGCATACATGGACGTGCACGGTCAATTGCAGGTTACATTGTATTGTTAACGTTATTACATACAGTTGATTCTGTCACTAACATTTCACTTCATACAGAGAAAATCTATCCATGCAGGTACCACAAAGTAACAGAAAAACAATTCACCATCACTCGAGGACCCCCC
>OMKZ01014988.1:0-30415 GCA_900302535.1 Neoniphon sammara | reverse complement strand
ATCGGCAAATGGTTTGCGCTAAGCTTCTAAAGAGACCGCTAGGTTACATCACATGACAACCTCGGAAGATGCCCATACAGCCTCAACTGTTGGTCTTACACAAAACATAGGCTAGCAAGACAACAGTTACACTCTAAACACAACACGCAAACCCCTACTGCATGGTAAAACATCCTGGAGGCTTGCCTCACTAGAGCAACAACACAAAATTCCGCACAGTGAAGCGGCCAATGATTTGCGCTACGATTCTAAAATATCCTGGAGGCCTTCCAGGATGTTTTACAGGTTGCATAGATTATAGTCTATACTCTGTGATGCAAAGATGGAGGATGTTACAGAGCCCCCCTAAATTTCTCAAAGTAGGCTTTCAGGGGAGCTCCAGTCTTTTTCAGGGGAGCCGACCTCCCCAAACCTCCCCCGTAATTTGAATCTTGAAGGCAAGGATAAAATGAAGCTGTCATCGGAAGCTCTGCAAGACATTTAATGTTTGCGATCAATGTCAAGCCCATCCCCTTTACTGGAGACGGATGGCAACAATGCTAGGAACTAGAGGACCAGTTCTGTGAATTCTCGGCCGTAAATTTGATAGGCAGGACACTGCTAGCTCACAACACCCACGTTATTACGATGAGGATCATGCCATTAACATTTCATCTTACTGTGTCATGGTTCATAATCGCCAACACTCATTAAAGCAATTCGTGCTTCATGGTTATAAAGCCTCATAGTTACTCAAACGTAATTGTAATACCAGCAAGATAGCTGCCGAGCTAAGTCACAGCAAGCCAACAATAGCTATCTAGCATTAGCTAGGAGGAGCTAGGTTACATGTGGTAGCTAGCTAGCTAGCTAACGGTAAAGGGACTAGCCACATTGGGTTAACGTTAGCTAACGCCTGGAAAGGAGGTACCACCAAGTTAGCAGAACCTCTGCCTGCTGTCGATGTCGGTTGACCTGGTTGGAAGTAATCGGGGCACACGGCCAATAAATTGCTTTAAAATCCTGCTTAACACTCTAGCGAACGCCATCACGCTGAAGCCAGCTAACATTCACGCTAACTGCTGTCAGTCACACAGGAATCGGTAGTCACGGGAGGGTGCGAACGGGCCGGGGCTGTTTACTGAACTAAAACGTTCCCGAGAACAAAAGCCATGCCGAAAATTTATGACAAAGGTGCACTGACAAGAGAGGCAAAGGAGATACCAACTGTACACCTAAAACGTAACAAGCAGGTTAAAGAAAATCCATCAAGAGAGCCTTACCAGCTCCTCCTGAGTTGTCAGGGCTTCCGCCATCTTGAAGCCTCCGCAACGTCGCAACGGGCGCGCCCACTAGTCGCTCGCTCACGCCCTACACCCGAGACAGAGGTCCCGCCCCACTGGGCCAACAAACAGTTTGCCATTCATGTTTTCCTACTTCTTTCTTGATGTTTTTCGGCGGTCGGAGATCTATTAGGTACATCACCATCAGAGACTAGCCAAAGTCCCACTGGCTAGTCCTTTTGCCCTCAAAAAATTAGGCGCAGTAGTAAGCCCATGTGATGAACTCCATTGCAGTAAAATCTTAATACTTATCGCACTGATTTCAGTTCAGTCAGATTTCTTTGACTTCTGCTAAATCGTTTTCTCCCCAGTATTATATTCTGCACACTGCAGTATCACATTTTCTACTGTCTCAATCTCCTGGGAAAAAATATACTTGCCTGTCTTACCCTTCTGATAATTTTCTATAAACTGCACTCAAATTAACAAGACCATATCACCACTACTACTTCTACTTCTACTACTACTACTACTACTACTACTACTACTACACTAATAATAATAATAATAATAATAATAATAATAATAATAATGTCAACAAAAACGTATTTTGTTACGCAAACGATGTTTAATGTTTTGTAAGAACCTTCGGATTTGAGCACTTGTTTCGTCGAACCCTTTTGGTGAAACACCAGGGCGGCGCAAGCGGAGCGGTCTTTTTGATTTCTTGTGAACGAGTAGTGGTGTTTACATTTAAGTACCAAAATAATTCCCCGAAAACGATGGTTCTTTAGGTTGAACTTGATTTGTTTTCTTCCTGTTAATTATCATTACTCGTAGTTTATAAACTCGTGTAAACAGATGTCATGCTAATTATTATCAAACTAGTAACACGTTGGTCAAAAGCAGTAAGGCAGGTTTTTAAGCATGAGCAGCTCGGGTCCTCCACCAAAAAAGAGGTGTTACATGGGGCAGCATCAGATCATCAAGAAACATTGGTATGGTTATTCCGTAATCTTACTGTATTTATTTGTACTGCCATCTGATTTTTTAGAGGAATTGCAACCAGATTCCTCACGCTGCAGAGAGATATCTTTCAATCCTTTCAGCGAGTGTCATGCCTTAACATCTGTCTTAAGTTTCATATATTTTTCTCCTGAGCACAGTTTCCAAGCCCCGGATGAGTCTTTACCAGGAAGAAATGCTAACCTGTTGCAGAAGACCCGCTATCTATCAGACAAAACAAACAGATCAAACTCAGAGAACATTAACAGAGATAAACACAAGGTTGCTAACATGGTGAGTTTGACAGCTAGACTGAAAGTTTGCCTCTTATTCTCTTTCTTTGTCATCTTTGTGTCTCTGTCCCACCTGGATTTTAAGTGACATTTGTCTTATTGTGTTGTCTGGTTCAGGGTGGAGGGACATTATTGTCTCTCGGAGAATCGTCCTTGGCTCTGGATGAGGAGATGCTGCAGGCGCTGGACGCTCTCGATCCTGTGAAGCCTGCAGCTGACAAAGTTCCTCCCACAACAGTAAACAGCGATGCTCAGGGAGGAACAGTCTCAGTAGCTACCGTGCAGTCTCTTGCACCAGTTCCAGGCAATAAGACGACAAATGACATGATGCAGATTAAAGACAGAGCACCCCCCCAGCTCACAGGCCCAGGACCCTGCAGAGCACACAACGGCCAGAGCCCACTTGCACAGCCAATAAAAGGGCGGGCACTAAGTGGTGATCGTGAAAGACCAGGGTGGAGAGCTGAGTGCAAAGACCTCGCCCAGCGGCTTCTCTTCAGCGAGGACTCGGAGGAAGCAGAGCATGCTCACAAGGGTCCGGAGAGCTGCCAGTCAATGCCAGTTTCTGCCTGCCATAATGGTCTGTCCTGTCATGAAATAAAGACCAGTCAGCAAGCAGACATCTCTACCAGGTGATTCTTAACTTACACATTATCACTCAGACATTCTTTGGTTCCAGTCATCTGTCTGTGTACTTTCATGCTGCTGACACGTCTTCTTTTTGGACTTCAACAGACAGAGGCGTACGTCCAGAGGAAAGAGCTCTCCTCTTAGCAAAGACAGAGGCAGACCAAGGACGAAGGCAGATTCACCTCCAGAAACTAGAAACTACATCCTGTTCAGCCCCACCCACCTGGCAGCAGCAAGGAAGAGAGCCGAACTCCAGCGCTCATTACAAAATCAATCAGCCTCTGTGCTCACAGTCCCCACTGGCTTAGACCTCAGTACTATCACTGACTCTTTACCTCAGCCAGGTAAGGCTGATGTGGTTTATGTTTTCTACATGAAGAGGAGGACAATCAGATAACCTTAATCTGTGTGTCTGCATTTGTCTTTAGCCCCCTTTACACCTGGCCTGAGCATGTCTCTTGTGTCCATGTATGATTTAGCTGAATTACATTTACACCTGAGATTGTGATGCGTCTCCAGAATGTACACTGAGATCACATTTCCTTCCCATGCAAGTCCCATGCAAAACAGTTTGCCATGCACATGTGACATCTCATAATATTTTTATGTATGCAAGGTGTCCTGTATGTGTTCTGCTATAGGTGTTGCCATGTGTGCCCCCGAGGAACATGCTGAAAAGCTGTTGTTATCCAGTTGGGGTTTGCCTAAGCCTGTCCTGGAGCGCTACCAGAAACATGGAGTCACACGCATGTTTGAATGGCAGGCTCAGTGCCTCACTGTTGGAGAGGTGCTGCAGGGACGCAACCTAGTTTACTCTGGTAAGAAACTGGAACACCTCTCTAGAGAGTCATTCATGTGTGACTCTAATAACTTGTAGGGCTGGCTATTGGCATAGATTCCCGATTCAAATCAATTCCATTCATAAGGTCCTGATTCTGTTTGATACTGATTTCGATTTGATTCCATGTTGATTCAATTAGGAATATCACAGTTACAATACCAACTTTGCAGCTTGCATAAAGCTTTGCTTTTGTCCAACTCTTGTTTACAGTCATGATTTTAAAACCCAAAATGTAGCAAGACATCTGCCTTTAGGCTTGAAAATGTAATATGTAGGCCAGACAACAAAGGCAAGCTACAAATAAAACTTAGAAAAACTCTTCACATACCCAAGGAAAAAGGGCATAGATTCAAAGATTTATCTTGTGATTTTAGGGATCGATATCGTATCGTTCAAATGAAGATGGCCATAAATCAGAAAATTGATATTTTTACCCAGCTGTAATAACTTGAGATCCTAAATATTTCAGTTTAGAGTCAGTCACTGCTTTCTCTGTTAGCCCCCACTAGCGCTGGGAAAACCCTGGTGTCAGAGCTACTGATGTTGAAGCGTGTGTTGGAGACCAAAAGAAAAGCTCTCTTCATTCTGCCGTTCGTCTCTGTGGCCAAAGAGAAGATGCACTACCTTCAGGTGAGGGATGTTATGATCAATGTATGTGTCTCTGTGTGTATACTGCATCTGTATATAGCTGACTTGTTCCACTGTCCTTGTAGAGTGTATTTGAAGAGGCAGGAGTCCGTGTGGAGGGATATATGGGCAGCACCTCGGCTGCAGGAGGGTTCACTGCTCTGGATGTGGCTGTATGCACAATAGAAAAAGCCAACTCTCTCATTAACAGACTCATTGAGGAAGACAGTATGGACCTATTGGGTAATGCACCGATGAATGGAAGTCTGAATATTTACATGCAACAGTAATTGTGTGTTTTTAGCAGTACATAATATATTGTACAGGTTAAGTTGTGTGTAGCATATCATGTCACTGTGTGCAATTATTTTGTGTTAACAGGTATGGTTGTGGTGGATGAGCTGCATATGGTCGGTGACTCTGGAAGAGGATACCTGTTAGAACTTCTTTTGACCAAAATCCGCTACATCGCCCAGAAGCAGAACACCACAGGGTCTGTGTGTCCGTCACTTTATCTGTCTGCCTTTGTCTTTGTGTGACAGACAGTAATAACATAGTGTTCAAAAAGCGTATTCTGCTGCTGCAAGTGTGTTTATGTGGGTATGTGCGCATGTCTGAACACACAGGTCCCTTTCTGAGGGCGTACAGATAGTGGGCATGAGTGCCACCTTGCCTAACCTCTCCCTCCTGGCTGGGTGGCTGAATGCAGAGCTCTACCAGACAGACTACAGACCTGTACCCCTGCAGGAGCTCCTCAAGGTGGGCAGCAACATCTACAACAGCAGCCTCTCCCTGGTTCGGCAGTTCACTCCTGCACTCCAAGTTAAGGTAACTGAGATGATGAGTGCTGGCCACAGATTATCCAGTGTGTAAATATATCATACTTTTTAATCACAATTGATATTTGATTGTGTGCTTTGCTCTGTGTCTCTTGTGTGTGTGTGTGTGTGTGTGTGTGTGCACTTTAAAGGGAGATGATGACCACATAGTGAGCTTGTGCTATGAGACAGTAAGAGAGGGCCACTCTGTGCTGCTGTTTTGCCCCTCAAAGAACTGGTGTGAGAAGCTTGCAGACAGCATCGCCAGAGAATTCTACAACCTCAGACATACTGGTACTTGATTTCACATATCATCATAAAATCAGTTACTGTTAGGACATATCTTAGACTGCATTGCAATAAAACTGATTTATTAACTGTCATGTGATATCAGAATGGTTCATTTATCTTAGAAACAGACAAAAGTCAAATGCATTGCTTGGATGTCTGGTAGAAAATGAGATTTTATTTACCAATATATGAAAGCTGTTACAATGCTGCTTTCCACTTTCAGCCGATTCTTGCATAAAATGAAAAACTAACAGGCATGATCCGTTAAATCTGGATTTTGGTTTCACCCTTTCAGCTGGTGAGGGTGAAACGGTGCCACAGGCGGTGTGTCTGGATCAGGAGGGACTAGTGGATGTGATCGAGCAGTTGAGACGCACTCCGGCCGGGCTGGACCCCATCCTGCAGCGCGCTGTGCCGTGGGGGGTCGCCTTCCACCATGCTGGTAAACACACAGACACAATCCTTTAATCATAACAAACTGAGTGTAGATTTTATTCCATTGTTGCTCTCCAGGTGAAGCTTGTCTCTGTGTCATGTCCTCTCTCTCCAGGCCTGACATTTGATGAGCGCGACGTGTTGGAGGGAGCTTTTCGTCAGGGCATGGTCAGGGTCCTGGCTGCCACCTCCACCCTCTCTTCAGGGGTTAACCTCCCAGCCCGCAGGGTCATCATTCGAACGCCTACGTTTAATGGACACCTGCTGGACCCGCTCACATACAAACAGATGTCTGGACGAGCAGGAAGAAAGGGAGTGGACACTACAGGCAAGGGGGGAAGAGAAGAAATGGCAAAGGGAGAAGTTAGGAGAGAAATTTTGGAGAAGAGAAAAGATTGCATGATTGCTTGTTCATTTTTATTCTAGTTATCGGTAGAAAAAAAACAAGGCCAGCACTCATTTATAAGTTTGACTCCACTGCTGGCCGAAGCCGTATGATTTGAAGATTTGTCAGGCAGAAGTCACATCTGGAAAAAATGCTCTGTTTTGTTCTGAGCACACATGAACTAAAAACCCACTCTTTCATTTTTTCTCTAACTTTTTTTTTCCATCCTCTGTCAGGGGAAAGTGTGTTAGTGTGTAAGGAGGCAGAGCGTCAGAAAGGCATCACTCTCCTTCAGGGTGCTCTTCAGCCAATCAGCAGCTGCCTTGTGAAAAGGGAGGGAGAAGGCATGACCACCAGCATGCTGCGAGCCATCTTGGAAGTATGAAAGCCCTTTACCATTGGCTTCTACTTATTCACACTTACAAACCAAACCTGGCACCCAAGGAAATGACTTGATTCTGATAAAACTATGCCTAATGAATTGGTCAATTCTCAGGTCAGTATTTGATTTCCCTAATATACATGTCATCCTGACATACAGATCATTGTTGGAGGTGTAGCCAGCACACCACAGGATGTGAGGCTGTACGCGTCATGCACACTATTGGCTGCTAGCATGACATGTGATCCCAATCCATGTCAGAGTGGTGTGAAGAAAGTGTCAAACGCAGAGACCAACAAGGGGGCCATTGAGGCCTGCGTTGAATGGTTGATGGAGAATGAATTTATCAGTATCCAGAAAGAGGGAGAAGGTATTACCACTTGTTCTGTCCTCTTTTATCTTTCACTGTCATCCCTTATTTGATATAAGTGATATGTCATGCAGATTGACCTCAGGATGGGCATTTTGCAAAAGAACTCGTGCTAGTGAAAGAAAATAATGAAAGTAAAGTTCCTATAATCATTAAAGATCAGAATTCGTCTTTCGATCACAAATGTGAATGTTTGTAGTTTAGAGAGTTTAAAGCTTCACTTCACTCATGACGTGACAGTAACCACTATGTATCCCCTCCTGTCCCATCACATCCAGAGGAGCGATACTGTCCCACCCACCTTGGTGCTGCCACCCTCTCCTCCTCCCTCTCCCCTCCCGAGGCTCTGGGAATTTTTGCAGATCTACAGCGGGCCATGAAGGGCTTTGTACTGGAGAACGACTTGCACATTCTATATCTGGTACATCTACATAAACATACAGTGCGCACACACACACAAACATATAATAGGGGTGGTGTACGTATCTTCCTCAATCTCGAGTCCCCTGCCACAGAGCTGACAGTTCTGTGCAGTATCTTAGTTTAGCAGTCCAGCTCATTCCAGCCACTGGTAGGATTTCCTGATGTGAGACACTGCTGTTATCTGCAGGTGGTACATTCTTTGAAGGGGCTTGGCTTGCCTCTCTTCACTACTATCCACCCACACTTCTGTCTAAACGACATCCTGATGTCATTGCTGTACATCCCAATAAGGGGGATCAGTGAGCTGAAACAATAGTCTACCAATAGCTGCTGCTCTGACGCTACTGGAGCCTTTGATCCCTTCTACCTCTTTTGATATTATGATGATACTGTAGGGATGATTACTGGCATTTTCATGAGATATTCACACACGAGATTCTGATAAACAATCATTAGTAATGTGCATATGATGACCAAGCAGGTTCAGGCAAATAACATAACAGCTAGAACAGTCTAGTAAGTTCAGAAAAATTCATCCCTTTTCTGTGATGCAGCCTAAATCAGAAAAAAGACAACACTATGCTATATCATGACATTATGATATCAAAACTCCCAGAATCCCAGTCTTATTAATCAATATAATATATAATATGAAGAGATCAATATAATATTGATATATTGCCCAGCCCTATACTCACTATCTGGTTCTGATATTATGCTTTAACTTTCCTCAGATCACCCCAGTGTATGCAGAGTGGACTACCATTGACTGGTACCAGTTCTTCTGTCTGTGGGAGCAGCTCCCCTCATCCATGAAGAGAGTAGCAGAGCTGGTGGGCATCCAGGAAGGCTTTCTCGCACGCTCTGTCAGTGGCAAACTTGTCGCCAAGACTGAAAAGCAGCGTAGACAGATGTCTATTCATAAACGGTACTGCACATATTCAAAGAAAGTACACATGCCATATATACAGTTTATGTAAAACCAATAGTAAAAAGAGTACTAGAATGTCATGCTATTTTACAAAATATTTTTGCAAAAATTGTACTCTACAATGCTTCCACTCCTACATACAACATAGTAATGTTTAGTAATCCATTGCATATACCTTTTTTGTAGTTCAATTTAATTTTAATTAATTAATAATTAAAATTAATAATACAAAATCATTGACAGTTCATGAAGAAATCCAAAATGGTGACAAGTAAATATAATAAAGTTACATACAGCTTTTCTCTAGAAGTTAAACAACTAATAAATATATCTACAATATCGTGATCAGATGTTACCTGTTGGCCCTTCACATCTTCTCTTCATTATATCTTCACAGGTTCTTCACCACTCTTGTACTACAGGACCTGGTGAAAGAGGTGCCTTTGGGAGCGGTGGCATCCAAGTACAACTGCAGCCGAGGGCAGCTGCAGTCTCTGCAGCAGTCTGCCTCTACATATGCAGGTACATGCTCAAGAGTGCTTGGAGTGAATTTGGGTACACAGTGCTTTGCCAAAACAGACTATTCATTACACACTGCACTTAGAAAATTTGAATGCCTTGGAAACAATGAAAAGAAAACCCCTTTAACTTAGTTGTGAACCGTTGTGTTGTTGTATAATACAGCATATACAAACTTTTCAAAACACTTAGAAAATAAAATCCACAGTAAAAAGTAAGGTGAGATGTAAGACAAGAAAGCAAATCAAGAATGTGAAAGCAAAACAAAAAGGGAGGTCAAGAACAGTGAAAGACAACAGTATAAAATCAAGTCAATCACAGTGAGTTTTAAGAAGTAATTTAATGACTGTAATTCACACACACAGTTGTCCAGCTAATACAAACACACAGACCTTCAGTTAAACACACTCTCTGGCATCCATCAGGTATGGTAACAGTGTTCTGTAAGCGTCTGGGCTGGCACACCATGGAGCTGCTCTTGTCTCAGTATCAGACAAGGCTGAGCTTCGGGGTCCAGAGGGAGCTGGTCGACCTGGTCAGGGTGTCTCTCCTGAACGCAGCGCGAGCCAGGGCGCTCTATGCACAAGGCCTCTGCACTGTTGCCGAACTAGCCAGGGCTACTGTATCTGATGTGGAGAAAGCCCTCAGGAAGGCTGTCCCGTTTAAGAGGTAGGTCTGTGTGTGTGTGTGTGTGTGTGTGTGTGTGTGTGTGTGTGTGTGTGTGTGTGTAGGCTTGCATATAAGCAACTGCTGAGCCTTTGCCTGCCTCATTACATCCACCCTGACAATGACTGTGGACATGAAGCTAATGGTGCACTGTCTTATTTTCTGCAGCTCTAAACGTGCAGTGGATGAGAGTGAGGTGGAGGCGGCAGAGAGGCGGAGCCTGCGCTGTGTCTGGGTCAGCGGTGGGCGGGCCCTGACAGAGTTGGAAGCTGCCAGTGAGATAGTGTCAGAGGCAAGGCTCCTCCTCCAGGAAGACCTGGCCCAATTAGGAGTTCACTGGGACCGGGGGACGCTCCCACCCGGGGTGCCCGCTACCAACAATCCTGATGAACATGACAGTGGCCAATCAGACTGTGCCTCTGACGCCTCATCAGGCTCATCTAATGGCTCACTTAAAACACAGATACACAACTCAAGAAACCGACAAGAGGGGGACAAGTTCACGAAAAGCAAGAGTAGAGATGTTGACAGGCGTATTGAGGAGATTAACGGAGAATGTAAAGGTGAGAAAGGAATGGCTGAAAGGGGAGTGGGGGAAAGAAAAGGGGAGAAAGGCGGGCAGGAAGAAGAAGCCAAGGAGCAAGGGAAGAGCAAGCTCGAAGGTAAGGAAGTAAAGAGCAAAGAAGAGGAGCCAATAAAGGAAGACAGGGGTGTGACAGAAAAAAGCCGACATGATGAAGAGCCAATGGAAGAAAGGACAGAAGCACAGCTGAAAAGGGAGAGAAATAAAAAAATGGCAATGGCAAACGATAAAGAAAACACAGTTGAGGAAAGAGGAACAGAAAAGCTGTTAGAACAAGGGGAAGAGAGTGAATCAATAGAGCAAAAAGATAGGAAGATAAGTAAAGAGGTAGTCTCTGCCAGACACTCTGTCCCTGAAAGGAGCCTGACACAGGAAATAAACGAGATAATATCCAGCCCCCTGCCTCAACCCCCACCACCTCCTCAACCCTCTCCTTCCCCCATGCCTCCTCCTCGGTTCAGAGCCCCAGTTTCACGGGCAGAGGAGCCACAAGGTGTTTCATCAAGAACATCAAAAGGGGATGATACCACGGGGCCCGGTGCATCACCTGTGCAGCCAGGTAGGCTGAAGCACTCCAGAGCCCTAAGCAAAGTGCTCCATTCCATACAAACTGACAAGAGCGTACAACAAAAGCTGGAAACAGTGCAGACATCACACTCTTCAAATCCCACAATAGTTACCCCAGTCCAAAACTCAGCTTCTACAACTACAACTGCTCTGTTTCCTGCACAAGAAAGTCTTCCCACCTTGCCTGTTCCCCAAAATCCAGACACAATAACTTTTGCTCCCCCACTGTCTCAGCCTATCTCTCCTGCCCCACCTCCCTCATCCTCTCCCGAGGCCAAGCGAAGAAGGATAGAGGGACAAGAGGTGGATAAGTTTTCATCTCCTGATCTGTACACAGGAGACGAGGGAGATGAAGTTGAGGGAGATGCTGAAGCAGAAGAGGAAGGTTTTGGTGACAGCTTTGAATTGGACACTCAGACGGAAAGGATCATTGTTCAGCAGACGTACAAACACAGGGATGGGAATGAAGAGGGTATGGACGAGAGGGGGCACACAGAACAGATAAGAGAAGAGGAAATGGAAGAAGCAGAAGCAGAGCTGGAGGGGAACCCGCATGGGGAAAGAAACAGGGCTGGTGCCTGTGTCTCCCCTGGCAACACATGTCCCAGATTCAATATTTCTCTCACAAATAGCCAGATGGAGCTTATCCTTAACACTAGCCACCAGGTGAGTGACCAGAATGACGTAACTCCACACATGTTCATCTGAATGGCGTATTGTACCATGTGGTTCAATATAATGTTCGTTAGGCTGGCTTTACATGGTGCAACTGAAATGCAACTTCAGATCCATGCAGCTTGGAGTTCCAGGCAAACCATCCAATGAAAATTGTAAATTCGGTTTGCATAATCATTTGGATTGTTCCATATGGGTTTGTTCACATGGCAACAGTAAAAGTTTCATTTGCAACCTGCAGCTAATTGCATGGAAGTTGTGTGAGTTCACAGTTGACTGTAGATTGCAGAATGGGCATCTGATGTTTTGGCTGCAAACATACAGTTTGATTCTTAAAATTCAAAGAATTCTTGTTTTCACAGATCTCTCCTAGACCAGCTGGTGGTGCTAAAATGGGCGAAGATAAAGATGAAGAAGAAGATGATGATAATGATGCAGATGATGCCCTCTGTGCCAATCAAGCTGCCTCTGAGAGTTTTAACAGAAGCAGTAGCTTCCTCTTTGACAGCCTGTATGACAGCTCTCTGTTGGCTGGCCTGAGCCCACACGAGGACTCTGACCAATCAGAGGAAGAGGAATCGGGTGGCCAAGAGGTCAGAGACAATCACCATCTTCCTTCAACCCAGGAGAGACGTCGCAGTGAGCTCCTAGCCAACCAAGATGCAGAGAAGCAGGAGGCTATCCAATGGGGCGAGTCTTCCTTCAACCTATCAGAATGGGGCGACTCTCTGTTGGTGGGTGAGCACTTCCTGGAGAGGCGGAGCTTGTTCAGACACATGGAGAGAACGCACAAAGATCAAGATCCCAGCCATGGTGACAGTCAGCAGCCGAGCACAAGCCGTGTTCTGAGAGAGCAACAAATATCAAATTCACAAACTATTCCTGGCAAGACAGAGCCACCAAATCCCAACCACAAGGACAAAGCTAACAATAATCAAGACCATACAAACCAAGTTAAACAATACACTAAAGCACCAAACAGCACTAAATCAGTGAACCTAAGCTCACAGGAGGGAGGGAAAAGAACAGGGAGAGAAAGTAAGAGAGAAGTAAGGGTAAATGAAGAAGGTGAAAAAGAGATAGAGAAAGCAAGAAAGGAAGAGAGGGAAAAGAAAGAACGGAATGTTCTTTTGTCTGATACTGCTGTTTTAAAGCCTCCAAATGTCCAAAATGCATCTGAAAGCTGTCTTAACTGCAGCCCCGGACTACAAGAGATTTTTGACCGCTGGCCTAGTATGTCTGATCAGCCTTCACAATACATTACAACAGGCCTCGCAGGCACCTGTGCTCACGCTGCGGTTGGAAACAAAGTGGATTTTCCAGAAATATCTCAGCCCTCGATGCAGGTGGACGGAAAGAGGGCAAGGCTGAATTTACAGTCTGCTGCTGGTGAGAGCAATTCTCGAGAGAAACAGCCCTCAAGACGAGAGACTGTTGAGGACGCTCGCAGAGAAAGTGCAGGCGAGAGACCAGGCTCTGCTGGTGACCTTATTCCCCCTACTCAGCAAACGGCACCTGTCACACCCAGAGTAAAACTGACCACTTCTTCTGTCCAGTCACCTCTCAATGCTCAGCCACTCAACCAGTCCACTTCCTCAAGAGAACGGGGACAACCAGCAATCCCAAAATGTCCTAAATCCTGCCCAGAGCCCAGTAATCATCTCAGACCTGCTAATCTATCAGAGGCTATTTCTGATGATAAACAGGTTAAATCTACATCAGATTTCAACCACAAACACCAGCTACAACAGGAACTAAAGACTCCAGTGTCTGAGCCACACTCCAGAACAAATCCTCGCTCTACCCCTCCACTCTCACCCCAGCCGAAACCACATTCTGATTTGAACTCACCCCTGACTGATGAAGGCTTCACCTCTCAGCTGTCCCAGAATGCATCACTCTCTTCCAGCGGCTCCGGGACATTCTCCATCATCGACGTGGCGAGCGACAGGCGCCTGTTTCACACTTTCATAAATGAGTGGAAAACAAAAGAGCGGTACTCCCTGGCTCTGGCCTGTGAGAGGCGCGAACACACACAGCAGCCTGTGGGGGGAATAGGAGAGAAGCATAAGAGAGGTAAATTACACACAACAAATGTGCTCAAGAGAAATCGACTTGCTGCAAAACATGAGATGAATTGATTATACGCAAACTGTATATGCTGAGTTTTGTATTATCAACTGGAAACATGTAACTGGTCAAATAACAGGTATACTGCACACAGCATGAAAATAGTGAATGCGAGTGCAGTCCCCTTATCCATGCATGTGTTCTCTATGCAGTGTCAGCAGCTAATCGGACACACTACAGGACTGACGGTTTTCCGGTGAGGGGCAGTGAAGGACAGGTGTTGATTGGTCTAGCTGTCTGCTGGGGTGCAAGAGATGCATACTACATATCACTGCAACAAGAGCAGAGCACAGGTATGGACACACACAAACAAATGCAACCACAAACATACCCTGAAAGTGTTCCCTTGGTTCAGCCTGTCTGTGACCTCACAGGTTTGAGCTCCAGTCTGGCTCCGCCTCCCCTGGATTCTGATTTGCCAGTGAGTGAGAGGCTCGAGCAGGTGAAGGCCTGTCTGAGCAGGCCATTGGGCGGTCATGCAGGGGGTGTGGCTGTCACCTATGACATCATCCAGGTATACAAGAAGCTGGTATTGAGCTGTGGCATCAGCTTGGAGGGAAGCTGTGAAGACCCCAAGGTGAGAGGGCAGACAAATAAAATCAGGATGACAATGTGCACATGCAGATATACAGAAACTATCTAAAACTGAATATCACAATACTGTCTCATTATAGAGTTTCATTATTGAGATATTGGGTGTTATCATGATATTCTGATGGGGAAGGAGTGGATTCACTCAGCCCAACATCAAACAAACCTTTTTAAAAATTCACTTGTTTAATTTTTTTAAAATTTTATTTCATTTTAAATTGTTCTTTTAAAATCACCTAAATCATATTTTTGCATATGAATTGCACATGAATTGAAATTGTCATGTATTTTATCAAAATAACTCATGCATGTCATTACTGTTACTGTGTGTATCTGTGCAAACTGTTATATAGGTACTTGCTGCATTTTTGCTATTTTTAAGGAGTTAAACAAAACAGTAACTGTGGAACAAAGATCACTATTAAATCAAAGAATCACTTTAGTGCAAAGAATACATAACATAGTTATTCTATTATCACCAGATGTTTGTAAGAATTGCACTCTGATACAAACATTAAACTGAAACTTCTTTCAGAATATTGTCATCAAAATAACTAGGATCAGCACTAAAGAGCTGTCATAATATTTGAGCCTATGTGGGATTTTAATTGAAAGTTGACAACGCAATTCAAATTGATAAGATAACATTTTGATCACTTTTTTTGTTTTGCCAAAGAGCCATTATTCTGAGCAATTGTTAGATACAAATTTAGTTTCTGAACACATGCTCAGCTCCTCTTTCTGTCCACTCCTTCAGCAACATGTCTGTGTTTTGACTGCGTGCTACAGGTGGCATGCTGGCTGGTGGACCCGGCCAGTGAGGAGAGAACTGTAGCCAACATGGTGACTGTCTACTGTCCTGAAGAGTTACCTCTGCTGGATGGACTTGGGAATGCACATGCACACTGTCCCCGTGTTAGGGCAGCTACAGAGAGCGTGCTAGTACACGCCACCATGAACCACCTCACTGACCTGCTGGAAAAAGATGGAATGCTTGGTATACAACACAGACATTCATATATTATTTCAGCAGTGGCAGGATCCATAATAAACAGAGGTGATCTTGCAGTTATCTTAACATTGCTTTGCACATGTGTCAGATTTATTCAGGCGCATGGAGATGCCCTCCCAGTTATGTCTGGCTCTGCTGGAATTGAATGGAGTGGGTTTCAGTGTCAAGGAGTGCGAGAGACAGAAACACGTGATGCAAGCCAAACTCACAGCCTTGGAATCCCAGGCATACAACCTGGCGGGACACAGTTTCTCCCTCACCAGTATCGATGACATAGCACAGGTCTGGCAGCTCTCCTCTCTCTCCTAGCTACCTGACTGTAGTAAATAATGTTGACAGATGTTCTTATTTAATGAATCAGTGAAAATATGCAGACATTCTGAATACTATAATTGTAAACCAAAAGTACAAGGACTAATAATGCAAAGCAAAGGCTTCAAAAGGGATGAATAAGAGCTTTTCAAAGAGGAAATGATAACATGTAACCTGCAAAGATATGTTCATATAACAAATCACATGCTGTAGGTGCTGTTCTTGGAGCTCCACCTGCCCCCAAATGGAGATGTGGGTGGACCGAAAAGTAAGAAGACCCTGGGCTACACCAGGAGAGGAGGTGGAAAAATACGGCTTGGAAAGCAGTTCAGCACTACAAAGGTGGAACTGCTCATTACTGCACACAAAGTTCTTGACCCTGACACAAATCACAGCATAATCATTACACTGTTATTCCATTGGGGGTGATGGGCATATCATGAGGCGGAAGGCAGAAGGTGATATTTGGGAGTCATGATGCCTGTTGTGTTCAAACTGAATTCAAATGTCGTCATCAGGATGTTCTGGAGAAGCTTCGCCCTCTGCACCCGTTGCCAGGCGTCATTCTGGAGTGGAGGCGGATCACTAACGCCATGACTAAAGTGGTGTTTCCCCTGCAGAGAGAGAAGCAGCACCACCCTTCACTGGCCATGGACAGAATACATCCCATCGCCCAGACGCACACAGCCACAGGTAACATAGACAGATATCACATGCACCTACCTGAATATTATTCAATGTAATGCACGGAAAGACACCTTAATATCTGAATTTTCATATTACTATCAATATGTCATATGAAGAGGGGGGTAAAGTATGCATTCACCCAGCACACTCTGTCATCAGGTAGAGTGAGCTTCATCGAGCCCAACATCCAGAATGTCCCTAAAGACTTTGAGATTTGCTTGCCCACGGTGGTAGCAGAGAGCCCGCCTTCGCAAGATGGCCGCCACACTGCCAGTAAGCCAGGGTAGGTCAACACCTCAGTGGGTGGAACTGATCCCATAGGAGACCTGCAGCTCTCAGAGAGAGGTTTAGGCACCGCCTGAGGTCACTGTTATTTAATTCACTAGAAATTATCTAATTACAAAATGCATAAGGATGAATGCTCTAATCATAGCTTCCTCACTCACAGGCTTCACTGTAGTTGTTCAGCTTTGCAGTTTGAGATCCAAATGAAGTAAATTTAATTTCATCTTGGTACTGAAGATCATCAAAGCATGCAAACTTTTACCAATGACCTGGAATCTACCTTGGAATCTATGCAGTGGCTTTAGAAACACTGTGCTATGAATACAATTTTATATGGGATATTTGAATATTGTTTTGAGTTGCTGCATGTCAACACTCTGTCTTGTTTACATTACTCCGGATATTTTGATTATGATTAAGCTTAATATATTATTACTATGTCATGGTTAATATATGCAGTGTACTGATATTAGCCTGAATAGTGAGCAATCTATACACCTTATTCCCTGTACTGCTTTCATGGCAATATTGATCTTGTGTACAGGGATATGATGAGATTGGGATGAGAAAATGCAAACTAATATGTTAGGGAAATTTGGTTTTCAGACAGAGTTTGAAAAAAAAAAAACATGATAATTGATACACGTACAAGGACGCAATTAATAAGGCCAGAGACAGTCAGTAGGTTTACACAGTTTTTAAAATCATCCCCACAGTCTGCAAGCTGCTGTGTGTGTGCAATTGCATTCAGATCCATCTGTTTTCTACAAAGCTGGCAGTTGATATTGATATTGAATTGATACACAAACAAGTAGCCTCACTGGGAAAACTGAAATGGGAGAGTTAGTAATCACGCTCTTCTTCTTTTGCCACAGCAGGAAGAGACGCTCTGTGGTGCCTTCGGTTCCAGTTGGCAGTCCGGGCCCTGCCTTCTCTGTCAGCATGAGACATGCCTTCATTCCTTTTTCAGGTCACTAATTTAGTCCACTTGTGTTTGTGCATACATGTGTGTTTAACTGAAACTGTTCTATGTCAGCCATGTCTTTCCCTGCTCTGACCCTCTGCCTCCTGTGTGCTGTAGGTGGGATGATATTAGCAGCTGATTATTCCCAGCTGGAGCTGAGAGTGTTGGCTCACCTCTCCAAGGATCAACGCCTCCTGCAGGTCAGAGGCTTAGATAGACACAGTAAATTGTTAAGAAACATCACTGATGATTCAAGTCATGAGCTCAATAAACTATAAAAGAAATGGTCACCCTTGTGTGTCTGTGTGTGTGGCAGGTGCTGAACGGGGGAGCAGATGTGTTTCGCTGCATTGCTGCTGAGTGGAAGAACGTTGACCCAGAGACTGTGAATGACAGCCTCAGACAACAAGCAAAACAGGTAGAACTGGGATGGAATGAGACAGTAACATGGATGCACACATTCTCATTGTTAAGTAATTTAATCTACAGCTGATCTACAACTCTTTCTGTGTGCAGATTTGCTATGGCATTATTTATGGTATGGGAGCCAAGTCTTTGGGAGAGCAGATGGGGGTAGAAGAGGACGACGCGGCCTGCTACATAGAGAGTTTCAAGGCCAGATACAAAGGTACACACTGCTGTTGAATGGGACAAATCATGGAATATCGTCAGCCTCAACAAAAAAAAATGTGTAACTAGTTATTCAGCAAATGTAATATTTGTGTTCATGTTATGTTCACTTCCCCCACACAGTAAAACAAAATACTAGACTTTAAATAAGAATTCTGAATCTGAAGTGTTTAAAATGTTGATCCAGGAAAGTAAGTCAAAAACAAAGTCATGGAAAAGTCAAGGAATTTTGCAACCGACAACGTGTGGAAATCCTATCACCTGCAGTGACATCATGTATTTGTGAATAAATCAACTTCCCAAAATAGTGCTTCCACGAGAATTGAAACAAGATACTTAGAAGGCGAATGAATTTGTGCCTATTCAACAATATTTGAGTTAGCTTCTATTTCGTCACTCAGAAACATAAGCCATGTTCTGTCTTGTGTTTCAGGAATCCATACTTTTCTTAAAGAGACAGTGAGGAGCTGTGTGAAGAAAGGCTACGTTCAGACTCTGCTGGGCCGCAGGAGATACCTGCCAGGCATCACTCACAGCAACATGCACGCCAGAGCACATGTAAGTGTGCTTGTCTGTCAGCATTTTATATGTGACATGTGGTGTCAGACATGCTTATGATTTTTGATTCTTTTCTCAGTCTCTCTCTTTCTGCCCCTCTCACTCAAGGCAGAGCGCCAGGCGGTGAACACGACTGTACAGGGATCAGCAGCCGACATCGTTAAACTTGCCACTGTGAACATCCAGAAACGTCTACAGGAAACCTACCCTACAGCTCCACTGTCACACCAACACACCAACTCAGGTGAAGCACACACAACTTCACCTTCTGTACCTAATTCAGCCCCACATACACACCAAGTTATCCAATTTTAGCATTTTTAACGCACAAATTATCAAATTATCTGATGTATCACCCTACAGCCAGTCAACACCGCAGGGTGGGGACGTCTCATTTGAGAGGAGCCTACTTTGTCCTGCAGCTGCATGACGAGCTGATCTATGAAACCAAAGAGGAAGATATCATACAGGTATGAGAAATATTCCCTGGCACCTCAAATGTTGGTTAGATCTTGAACGTTGCAATTTGGAAAAGTGTCCCATCTGCAAGTCTTGATTAGGATTTTGATAAAATCTGAAGGTAAATCCACCCTCAAGTTGGTTAGAATTTAAGCACAGTCTCTCATAAATTTAAAAACTAGAGCGCCATGACTAATAGTGTTCAATACTATCAACTGACATTTTCTGTAAAATTAACAGTGAACCTGATAATTGATTGAGCCATGCAAGATCATATGGATAACACAAGTGATTTTTTTGAGGATGGATTTCCTCTTTAAGCTCTGAAAAAAAGAAAGCAGTGCACACAGTGTGCTGCCTGCATTCTTGAAAACACAGCTATGCTGTTCAGAAACAACTAAATATATTCATCAGTCCTTTTCTCTTTATCTCCACCCCTTCCTGTCAGGTGGCTCAGATAGTCAAGAGGGAGATGGAGTCAGCAGTAAAACTCGATGTAAAGCTCAAGGCCAAAGTCAAGGTGGGACCCAGCTGGGGCAACTTGCAGGACCTGGACATATAACTTAAAACATTCCTGTGTGTCTTACGTTTGAGACAGATATTACATACTTTAGTTACTCCTTCAGGTACAGAAAAAAAATGTAAATAGAAAATTGTTGTACAGTAAACACATGAATCAACTTTAACACTGAAATGTACAGATTTTTAATCACTACATTGAAAGGAATGAAAACATTAAGCACACAGCCATGTTCTGTGATTGCACTATAAGCTATGAATGAACTTGATATGGCTCTGGATTTCTTTTTATACTTGTGTACCCCTAGTGTGCACTATTATCAGTTATTGTACATTTTTTGTATATCTATGTATAAAAAAATATTTTTAATGTGCTGATAGTCCTGTCATGAAAGATTATATTTTGTGTGTGATTGTGCTGTCAATAAATTGAAATATCTATGGTGGGTCTGTGCTGTTAGAATGTAACAGCTGTCTTGGGTTTTCTCTATTATGCCTTTGTTTTTAATCAAGAAGTCACAGCAGCTTTGGTCTTGAGGACATCCTGAAAACTCACATTTTATTGGACCATTGGTTGAGTTGTCTGTCACAACAAGAACATAAATCATCATCATCATCATCATCATCATCATCACACTCCTATAATTACACTGCTTGTCTGTTTTTTACATTAATGACATCATTCATTGCGCAAGAACATTTGTCAGAATGACAGACATTATTTGTGCAAAACAAAATTAGCCAGCTCTGGTTTTGTGGGAGGAATAAATGTCATTGAGGAAGTTTTTTTTTGTGTCTGTTGAAGCATTAGTTATCTGACTACGAGTCCGAAGCTCAATTATAAGATATGGATGTGAATCTTTTAGCCAGAGGACTATATGTTCAGGTGTGTCTCAATGACTTCTGGGTGAATTTTTGCCATCATAACCCAATAAACGTAAAAATTAACTTAAACAAAGGTGAGGAGCAATTTAGACCCCTGGATAAGAACCCAGGCTTGACTTCTGTTCATTGTTGATTAACAATTGAGCGCTGCACCATGACTCGACAGAGCTCATCAACACAGGCTCAGTTTGACACTAACAAAACAATACAGTGACAAAAATAACCAACAAGTAAATAAATACATGTCATGGACAAACATCCATAAACAAAGTCAACAAATAAACCATCAACATCAAACTTTTTTTAAAAGGTTTTTAAAAACAATGGTGTGATCCTGGTTGCTGCTACAGATGCTTCATGTTTGTATCAAAACATAAAGGCTTTTCTGTGGAGCAGTCACACAACCTGTGTCATCACTCAGTGTATCAACGTACATGTCTATTGTTTAACCAAACATGGTAACTGATTACTTTCCAACCATTACCTAAATGTTTAACAACATAGGTAAACATAGGCCTGGTTAATAGCCTTACCATGAGCATTAAATATTTGGGTAATAATCACCTCCTATGGTAAAAACAAGGTTTTACGAGGCAGCCAAAGTGGTCATAAAGAGCACAGTTGTGCAGACAAAATGATAATCATTATCTTTGGTGGTTCTGCCATTGTCCACTGACATGTTTCACCTCTAAATTGGGCCACAAATGTTGGCTTGACCTGTTTATAACAGGGGAGAGACCCAACAGCTGGCATATTCTGTGACTGCCAATCATTTTCAGACCCAATGGGAGGAAGGGAGGCTCCTCTTGTGATGCCTGCCAACTATAAACCCACTTTATTGTTCCAACGTTCCTACCTCTACCTCACCATCGCCTCTCTCCTTTAAGGGCTTTCCAGGTTTATAAAAAAGAAAAACAAAGGGGAAAATGGGGCTGTGTGTTACAGGAGTATGCAGGTTTCTGTAAACAGTTTTTAGTATGAGACTCACTGCCACAAACAGAACAAGGTTATTAATTAAGGCATTGGCACAGACAGAGCTGTGCATTTCACCAGAGTAGAAAACAGAACAGAGAGAAAATATGTGCTACTCGAGCCACCTCGTAGTCCACTGGCTAGGGCTGAGGCAACAACAGCTGGGACCAGGATTGGCCTTCTTTGCTCCATGAAGTTACAGCGGGCTCGTGCTGGGGCCAGGAGCTTTGCCCTCGTCACATCACATCATGAGGAAAAGCTCTTGGCCCTGGCCCGGGTTATTGGGGTAAAACAGTATACATGAAAGATGGCAAATAAGGACACAAGAGGTTTGAGGATGATGTTTAAGAAGGTGTCAGGGCGTCTCTCCGTCTGCGTCGCGGCTGAAGTAGTACCTGACGGGGGGCCCGGCGAGGTCCTCATCTCCGTCCGTCTCTGGCGCAAACGACACGGTCAGGTCCACGTAACGCCGCTCCACTGACGGCTTGATCAGCTTGTGCATCCTGCAGAGTGTCGGAGGCAGAGCGCAGTTCAGAGGAGAGATGATTTCAAAGTGAGTAAGGGAGCAAAATCGGTTTAAAGAGGTCAAAAAGAGCAGAAGAACTGAGATTTTGGCAGATTTATAGATATAGGGTGGGAGAGCTCAAAAATACAGACACTCTCCCAGCCTGAAGGAACTGGTTCACTCCCCTGTGACAGAAAACATGCTCAAGTATCCTGGAGCAAAACACTGAAGCCCTACCAGCTCCAGGGCTACTGTCCTGTAACTGTGGGCTTTCAAAAAATCTGCCGGTATCATTAGACTAACACAAAATAAATGGTGAAGCAAATAAAGTGGTAAGAAAAACCTTCGATAAATATAGTGCTTACGTCAGTTTGAGTCTCTTGCTGTGTCCGGGCATCACAGGCACATAGAGCATCTTCACACCGTGGACCACCATGGTGGGCTCAATTCCATACTTCTCCTGAAATAGATCAACAGCAGATCGTCAACACCGTGCTGTTTGGCAAAGGAATGCATTAAAAACCCAGGAGATTATTCAGGGTTTGTACAGTCTCCCAAAAGTTAAATTCAAGCCCTTTTCAAGCACTTTCACGGCACCAAAATTTCCAGACTCTTGAAGCCATTATCATCTAATCTAAACTGTTACTTTAAATGCAACTGTGAAAAATAAAGTTTACAGAATTGCTTTATACCCATAGCAATCAATGTATATTATCACTTTGTTTATTTTTTACCAGCTGTTCACATTAACTTTGATTGTAGTTTTCATCAGGATTATTTAATGCTTGATCCTTTCAGGATCTGGATTTCAGGAGTACAGGATCTTTTCAAATATTAAAAGATTTTTTTCATGAGTGACTATGTAGATGAAACACCAAATTATGTTGAAAATCAAGCATTTTCAAGGAGTATATTTGAAAATGCAACATTTAAAATTAAGCAATTTCCAAACTTTCAAGATTTTACATGAACCCCGATTATTGTTGGTACAATAATGTGTCAAATGAATCTGACATCATCATCATCACAATTTTAGTTCAGTACAGTACAAGCAGAGTCTCTTACCCTCACGGCGTTCATAAAGTCAGAGAGAGTGAAGTCCTCGTGGCCACAGATAGTCCAGCGGTCCCAGATGGTGAAGTGGATGTTGTCTCTGAATTGGAGATTACAGAGCAGTCAGTACAAAGCATCAGAATGACAGTGTATGACAGGGATTGCACATATTCCCCTGTACCTGATGTGCATCCGTTTGACAGCAGCAGTTTCAGTGAGCACCACCACAGGGATGGCCAGGTTGAAGAAGCAGTTTTTGAAGGATTCGAACCCGTAGCCTCCAACCACTTTTATCAGCTCTAGGGCCACCTTCAAAAGGATAATACAAACTTTACCTCCAAGCTTGACATAGGACAATGGAGCCAATTTCAACAATTTAGTCACTTACATACAATCCTTGACTTTTTGATATCTCCGGAGAGATATCAAACCAAATGGAAAAAAAGCATAGCCATAGTGACAGCTTCCAGCAGAAATCTTTCTTCTTTAAATTTAACTGACAGGTGACACTGTCTGCCACATGTTACACCTCATCTGGATCAACAACATGTTGTACAATTTCAGATTTTCCTCAATTTCTGAAAAGCTGACATCTTGGCTATACTGTTTGCAGAGCACATGCAACACAGACACAAGTTATGATGAATAATGATGCAAGTGACTGTCCTCACCAGTCCGGCTACAGTCGCTGTTGCCGTGGCAATAGCAGGGATGATCTTGCCGGCAATGCGTTTGGTCTTCAGGCGGTCAGCAGCCTCAATGGAATACATCCTCGCTCGGAGAGCAGATGCTGATGCCACAAAGTCCATGTGGCCGTTACTGTCATCATCCTTCTCAAACTGCAGAGGGTTCATCTGTAACTTTGCTACAGCATGTATGTGCCCACACAGACACACACACAGACACACAGACACACACACACACACACACACACACACGCGTACACACACACGCGTACACACAAAAACAATCATGAAAAGGATTTCCAATGTTGTGTCAAATTTTGTATCCAAACAATATGTGCTTTCTTGATGGTGTGTCCTTGCTTTGCAGCTGAAATTATCATATAACAAAATCACTTAATAAAATGACAAGCTGACTTATTTATAGATTGACAACTTTCTTGTAAAATTCAACATGTGCACATGGTTTGAGATGATAAGGTCACAAAGAAGCATGCCTCACTATGAGGCAAAAGAACACGTTTGCAATCTCTTGAAATGTTTTTAAAATATTGTTTTAATAGCTACAAATTAACAAAAATTCAAATGATGTTATCTTCTTCCTTGGTGGTGAAATTGAGGTGAAAATACACTGTCAGGACACTTTTTTTTAGGGACATAAATTTGGGCAAAACAAGTGTGACCACATTTAAATATTAATGAAGCAAAGAATAATCATGAACTATTTAAGAACCATACTGCTTGGCAAACAGTAAGAGGAAATAAAAGAATACAGTGAATATACTGTACATATTTTTTCCTCTGTGCTATGTATGACAGTGATTTTAGAGCAGCTAGGAAGGTTTTACTCTAATTCGTGTCATGCCTAATGACACCTGCAAGCTGTGGTTGTGTGTGTACCTGGTGTGACGTTGTTCGCAGCGATGGCCTCCTCCAGCTGTGTGATGGCTTCCCTCTCCTCTTCACTGCTCAGCGTCATCTTCATCTGGTCAGGCTTCTTCGCCGTCTCATCCGTCTCAATACACTAGAAGAGACAGACCAAGAGGAATTGAGACGTTTAGGGCGTATGTTGTGCACAGATGGAAATCAACAATTAACCACAAGATCATCAAATAAGCCTACTTTCTCCAAAGGCTGGTACTCTGGAATCTTGACATCACAGAGAATCCTGGCCACCGCCTCTTCGGATAGATCCTGAGGAGGAAAAACGACTGTCAAACCTGGAAGAAGAGTGTCTGAATGCGTGGCTGTACATGTGTGCGTGTTCCACATGTGGCCTACCTTTTCTGAGTAGGGGATGTTATAAATCCCTGCAAAGAGCCGGGCCATGCTGACAACAAATGTGAAGTGCCTGATGGGAAAAGAGACGTGTTAAATTAGAAAGAAAGATGGACATAAAAAAATGGAATGCAAGAGAGTGTACTCACAAAGAGTCTTTCAAGTCAAATTCAATAGGTGCTGGAGGTCTTTTTGGTGACTGCCAAAACAAACCTAAGGAAGGGGAAAAGTTCACAATGTTTCCAGCTTGAATACAAATTTCACTTTCTATATTAAATTACTGTCAGACCATTTGGCCCCTTTGTGGCTTAAGAGAGTGGTTGAGACAAACTTACTTCCATCTTTTAACCTTGTGTCCAGGGGGAAAGAGTGCAACAGCTGCAGAGCCTACATGAAGAGAAAATCAATAACATTGGACATGCATACACTCACACAAACTCTTCCTTACTTGGTGAAGACCTAATTCAATAATTCATTACCTTTCTCTTGAAATACTTGTCAAATTTCAGGCGGGCAAGAGCAACACACTGTTCCCACTGGCTAGGCCGCCTGCTTAGCAGCTTAATGACCTGGAAGACCCCTTCAAGACTTTCTCTTGCCTGCATCCTCTATATTTCACACACACACACACACACACACACACACACACACACACACACATTTTATTGAGTGCAGTGTGACATTGCTGGCAGCGATTTACACCAAGGCTACGGTACTAAGCCAAATACACCAGTTATGACATGCAAACAATTACCTGCAGCACTGCTTCAGCCGAGGAGTGGGTCTGCCAGAACAAGTTGTAGATGGAGGGCTTGTGGACAAATGCATTCTCAAACTGCACACCCAGAGGAAATAGTTCAAAATTAGGACAGTGCATTGACAGATTGTCTGTATAATGAACTTGTAAGGAACAGGCAGAAATGTTGCTGTGGGGCTGCTGGGTCGGCACACCTTGTCCCTGGCCCACTGGATGGTGTGCTCTATGACAGCAGGGAAGGACTTGAGAGTGCAGAATGGGATTTCCTCTTCTGGGGGGTCCCTCTGGCAAGCAAGGGGAGAGGTATTACTCACAGCATTGTATAGAATACACTTCATGTCTATACAGTGAAAGGGATTGTGATAACACACAAGAACATGGTCACACCAAAAACTCTCAGACAGACTCACATGGCTATTGTAGGACTCCGTCAGGTTTGGCACGATGATTTCTGTGTGTCCTTTAGTTCCCATGGTGCCAGAGTCCAGGAGAGCTTTTTGATTGGATACGCTGCGACTGTGAAATAGCCGATTACAAAGTGACAGTTTCAATAGCTGGTACAATTTGTAAACACTGAGTGAAATGGACAGTCACTTTACAAGGCCAGCCTGCTACCAGCATGCAAATCTGTATATTCTTGATTATGTTGTTCTTACTATTTTTGCATATTTTGCACTTTGGTTATTTTAAATGTGTTTTTATTATGTAAATGTAGTTTCAAATGTGTCTTAAAGTATGCATTCTTTTATCTTTTTAATCCAATGTTTATAATAGCAGCTTCAGCACATGTAATCCAGCGAGACAAATTTCTATCTTTTGCCTGTAAGTGAATTTGGAACGGAATAGAAACACCTTCCCAACATTTAATGTCATGAGAATGTTCTCTCCAGGTTTATCATGATGTAGCACTGGGCAGTACCACAATATAACCGAGTTCAGTCACTATTAGAGTTCAGCTGGAGCATCATGCCACACATGAGAAACCTGTTAAATACAAATTACTGATTTATCCAAAAAAGATCAAATTAGGGTCACTCCTGGCTGCTGTAATCTTCACTAACTCATGGCTCCTAAATCCCCAAAATGCTTTTCAAAGTCCTATTTCATTACAGTGGAGCTAAGAGTGTTCAATCTCCTCTTCGCTGACCTGTCCACATATCTGCGGGCCTCCACATTGTCCAGCGCAGTCACTACTAGATGCAAGCGGGAGAAGAAAGAGTCGCTGTAGATCCCCTCAGTGGCCGGACACACCTTGTTGAGGTGAGCGTCCACCTGCATATCAGGGTTGATGTCTAGGGTGGCTACAGCTGCTGTGGTGCTCTTAGGTTTCTGAGACAGAGAAAGAAAGAAAAGAGAGAGACAGTTGATGAAGAGAGGACAGGGCAGGTAGACAAAATGAAAACTGACTTGCAGTCAGAGGAAGCCAACATCACAGATGCCTACCTGTCCTGAGTTATGAATTAATTAACTGTCCTCACCTACAGTTACAGCATTGTGGCCAGTGGAAACTGACAGTGAACAGGACAATATACTGATTTTATTTGCACTGCACTCTTGTTACCTTTCTCTCTGAGCAATGGATAGTTTTACACATTTCCAATAACTTAAAACTGTCAAATTAAGAGTTTATAGACACCCTTACTAAATGACGGAGGTTCCAAAGTTTCACCTGTTTTCATAGCTGAGAGCACAATAGTCTCTGTTGTGAGAGATAACATAACATGATGCCAGCTCTCAGGCACAGCAATAGACATCCATTTAAATCATACATATATACATTAACCAACTTTTTGTGTCATGGCTATGCCAGTATTGTGGTTGTAAATCACGGCATGTTTTGGGGAAACACTATAATTGCAGTAGTTTTTCTCAGCAACATGAAACTATGTCGGTAGAAATTAAACTGTAGCAGGCTGCCACAGTTTCATATATTACTGGGAGGCCCTAAGGACCTTTAAATGAGAAGGAAAAAAAACAAGAAAATCCACTGGTGATGGATTCAGCTCATCGCCGATCATCAATATATTCGTCCTCTCACCCAACCCTGGTGTATGCACAGTATGCAGTTGTTTGAATGTGAACCAGGGTGTTTGTGAAAAATATCACATGTGCTAAGTTAACTTTCCCTAAATAAGTAAAGGTTAAAGAAAAAGAGAAGGACAAGAAAGAGAAATGGGAAGAGAGGAGTGGATATGGAGGATAAAGAAGAGGACATTTCGTCACCTGAATATGGTGTGGTCTGAAAAGAAACTGCCGGTTGAGGTTGGACTTTTCTATAAGGTCTGGGTCTGTGATGCACACCTGAAGATGGAGAGGCACAATGCACAAAGTCTCGGTGAATACACAACATCAAGCAGCCCAACAGCGTCTAAACAGCAACATCATACTGCACAGTTCAACAGAGGGAGACAGAAACACAAACAGCAACAGACAAAGAAAGGCACACAGAAATGCAGAACAGTTACAAAAAACAAACAGAAAAAGGGGGAGAGGACACAGAGACAAAAAGACAAATACAGAAAGTAAGCAAGAAAGATGGACAGAAACATGGGAGAAATGAGGTAAGACACTAAAGACCCCCACCTCTCCAGAGCTCTTAGCCAATCCCACACCAAGCAGGGCAAAGTTTTTCAACATCTCACAGCCGATAGCTCCGCAGCCCACCTGAGGGGGAGAAGACATTGCAGAGTACATTTAGACATAAACCTTAAAACAGGTCAAAACACAAGAGACTTCAGTTCCTACGTCCGAAGCAGCCCTTACCATGAAAACCCTGAGCTTTTGCAGTTCCAGACACATGGATTCACCAATGCAAGCTCGTAATCCATCGTACCGATCCCCTCTGGCAGAAAACTCCTCAGCAGAAAGACACTGAAGGGGCCTGACAACCTCGATGGCATCAAGATAAAACTACACACAGGAGAGGAAAGGAGAGCGCAAAATGGTCAGTGGAGAATGGATAGAACGATATTCTGGATAAAATAAAAAACTTCTAAAAATTAACAGTTGTCAGTGTTATGTTGGAGCCATGAAGTTTTTATATATTGAATTATTCACAATGATACTGCTTAACAATGAGGTCTATTGTCTAAAACGGTCCAACCTACCCACTGCTGCAGGGGTGCAAACTTGCCCGTGAGCGCTTTGAGAGCCTCCTGACCAGCTAGGCCTCCTATGGCTGCTGCCAACGGAGGGAGGGCTCCTCTCGCTGTCCTGGACAGGCAGCGCACCAACTCAGCATTCACTGGAGCCTGGCAGGACAGAGGGCAGAGGGGAATGGACAGAGGAGGAAGCATTAAAGTCAAGAAAGGGGACAAGATGTTCGAGCAATTGTGAGTATGCACAGGCACAGGTGAGTGTATCTCTGTGAGATCAAGAGAATGAGAGCATGTGTGATTCTGCAAAAAAAAGCAGAGCAACTCACTTTGTTCCTGAGCCTTGCATTAACTTCCTCGGCGAGCTTCAGTAAAACCTCAGCATCCTGTAAACACCTGATGGCATCAAAGAGAAACTGTTCACAACTTGACATGTTACATTTCAGCGAGTCTCACTCTATCTCTCTCACACACACACACACACTGACAAACAAACACAACCAAGAGAAATTCTATGCACAGTTACTGCTGAAATAGTCAACTGCTCTGAAAATCTACAAGTGAACAAATACATGCTTTGTTTGGAATGCAGACAGCAGAGAAGTAGAGTGAGTCCAAAGAATAAAAAGCAGGGAGAGGTTTTGGTTACCCGGTGCTAGGAAGTCTGCTGTGCTGCTCCTGGAAGGTGTCCAGAGCCAGCATGGCTGTGTGGATCTGTAGTGGGGCCTGATGGGTAGAATTAAAATGGACAGTGAGGAAACTGCTGGATTCAAGTCAAACAAACCAATAAAGTTTTACTGAACGGGACCAACTGTCAACTCTCACCTCTGGTTTACTGAAGTCTGGGATCAGGACCTGAGGATCACACAGCTGTCTCTCCATTGTCTCCTGAAATGTATGTGTGAACAAATGCACAGGCATGCAGACACAGAAACATATTTTTTGAGTTATATGTATCATTTTCTGTTTAAAGCGGATAGTTCTGGTTGATATGACAGCATGTTAACTTACAAATCTGTAGGTCCTGGGAGTTTTCACCAGGACAAAGAAACCCCCATGTTCATATGGCTGCAAGTGGGCCGTGTCTCCTATTGCAAAACTGTGAGGGGAAAGGACTGATAACACACACACACACACACACACACACACAGGTATGAATTCCAGGAATGGAGGAATTCTGTTGAATTGATCAGATCTCCACGATTTCAATGGTTTGCTGATAAGGCACACATGCACATCCATACAAAGTAAGACACACATCAAATAAAGATGACTAATAAAATGTTGACAACACCCACTCCCTCAACAACACCCACTTTCTGACTCTGCATTCTGAC
>OMKZ01014987.1:10179-22353 GCA_900302535.1 Neoniphon sammara | reverse complement strand
AATAATAGTAATAATAATAATAATAATAATAATAATAATAATAATAATAATAATAATAATAATAGATAGATAGATAGATAGATAGATAGATAGATAGATAGATAGATAGATAGATAGATAGATAGATTATTATTTGCTGAGTTTAGTGCCTTGTCTGTCATGATGAATCTTTCTAAATTCATAGTAAATAGTATCACACTTGTATATGACGATGTAGGCATTTAGAAAAATACTTGTCTTCTGTGTCTTCTGTTCTGCTTCTTTTGTTTTATCCTTTTTTTCCTGTTTCCTGTTTTCACCATTATTTATTTGCATTGCTCTGTATTCACACAGGCCACAAGACCTTGGGAAATAAAGCTCTTCTACATGTGAGGCCCTCCTGGGGTTTCCTATTCACTCCTGCCGTGGCCCCTCCTGCTAAACTAAGGGCTCTTGCTAAGGGTTTTCAAGAGGCCACTACTGTTAGCAAGGTATATTGTCATTGGTCCTCTTGATTTCAATTCTTAATTAAAATCTATCAAAGACAACTTCCTTTATGATTAATTCCGCTACACGCTGAATATAACAAATTACTATTGTAAGGCAGGTGAGGCCTACTCAAGCCCCCTGCTCTTTTTCTAATTGCATTTATAGGCTCAGTAAACACAGAACCAATCATATAGCTAACACTTTCACGATGCACAGCCTAATGCTTGCATTTTATGTCATTACATATAATTTAATAAAGCATGTCCATCAAAATTTTGCCCACATCAATGGTCAGTGGTCATAAAGTGAGGACTTGCACTACTTCTCCATTAAGGCCCACAAATAAGGGCAAACAGGTGCAACTTTGACAAGGTGCCCCCAAAAATGAGCAGTGTAGAAACAGTTACCTGGATCTAACTCCAACGTAGGTGTAGCCCTCTGATGGAGGAGAAACCTTCTCATACAGCAACACTATGGCATCAAAAAACAGTGTGCTAACCACTTGACTTAAAACATCAATGGAGGTGATGTGAGACACTTCTTGAAGAGATGGATTTTTATCTTATGATAAAGATGGGAAGTGACTCTGCTCTTCAGACTGATGTTAGATGCTTAAAGGTCATTATTGTGAAGCCTGAAGGCAGAAAAGTAGAGATTAACCTGGACACTGGTTTGGAAGCATGGGGATGTAGGACTGGCCTGGACTTATGGGAGCTGGACTATGGCCAGGGAGTATGGTAATGTAGGACGGGACCATGGGATGTGGGACTGGACCATGTTCTGGAGATATGGGCTGGAGGCTGGCTAGCAGGGATCCAACAGGCTGTTCTCTCTCATAGTGATGCAGTTGGTTAGAGGAAGCCTGTTTAGAGTTCTGAAGAGAAAAGGAGGGACATCAGCTTGTAGTTTGACATCAGTGTTAACATAAAGGGTTTCACATCAAGGGAGAAAGTTGGTATGCAGCCACATGTTAGGGAACAGGTGATCATGGTAGTCAGGAAGCAAACTGATCAGCAGGGATAGTTTTGAAAAGGTCATTTGTGACCTTCAGCCAACCAGTCCCAGTGCTATGAAGCTGTCTAAAAACAGATGGGGATTTAAAAAAAAAATCTATTAGGATGGCTTGTGCATGAGAATATAATTTTCTCAACAACTTTTAATAAAAATGGAAAGAGATAGGCTTATAGTTGTTTAGAATGATGGGATCCAATTTTGATCTTTAAATAGGAGCCAAAATAATTTTTGGTTCAACGTCAAAATGCCACTGTAGCTATACAGTAGGTGTCAGCAGCAGCTCACCTGCAGCTCTCTAAGAATATGACTGTGCCTAAGTCGACACAAGACCACAAGAACTGCAGTTGGCTTGGCTCTCTTGTATTTTCCTCCCACATGTTTCCAGTTTCAAAGATTTGGCATCATAAAAATTCAAAGATGTCACTAAATAAATATCCTAAAACATTGTTTTGGACACCAGTGTCTCTGAAAGCAGACACTCTGTTTCAGAGAATTAAACACAAATGTGTCCCTTATTCTGTTTCTGTGCTTTGTTAGCATGGAAGTTAATAAATAAATAAATAAATGAATAAATAAACTTGGCACCACTATCTACATCAGAACCACTGACTTAGGACTATTTAATACTTGTACCACCCTAGACATCCCAAGCAAGCTACAATGTCACTTGAGCACAAACTGTAATTCAGCCTTATAAGTGTCATAAGTGTACCAGCTCACCCAAATAAATAGTTCTGAAGTACAAACTAATTACAATAGTGAACTGTCTATTCAATGGAATAGACAATTCTGATTATTTTTATATTGGGCATATATTTACCTTAGCACAATTTGATTGAAACAATGGTTTCAATCAAATTATGCCTTGATGTAAATATGCATAGTGCCTAAAAAAATAGTTCCCCCTCTGATAGCTACCAGTAACTTAAACACAATAGCAGATGAGGCCATAAAACAAATACCTTAGGGGCAGCAAAACTATTTCATTGATTTTCTAACTGCTGTATTTGGTTAACATTTCAGCCTCGGCAAAACTGAAACTGTTTATTTAAAGTGAAACTGCACCTTAAATAAACATGTTTAATGAAGCATACAATACTCCCTCTGATTACCATATATGTTCTTGTTTCCTTTGATGCCATTAGAGATTTCCTATGAATTTTCTAATCCTGTCCAGGCTTCATTTATTGATTTTGCATTTTACCTTTGGTTCCAATTTAAATGCTCATTTTATCAGGAAAGGCTTTATGTCAGTGGCTTTGGTTCAGTGCAGTATACATGCAGTTTTTGAGCTGAAAAGCCATTCAATCTGTATTAATGTACTTCATTTTTTAACAGAAAATTGCTTACAATATACAGGTAATGTATGACTTGATCTAAGTCCAGTTCAGTTATAAAATAAAAGGCCTTTGCTTCACCACAAGGGGGTAGTATAGCCTAAATATTTCAGAGGCAGAAGCCATAGAATCAAACAATTTGGCAGCACATCTAGGAGAAATATACATGGCAAAGAGAAGCATATTATGAATAGCATTTCATGACAACAAAAACAGACAGGAGCACTGATTCTGACAACTCTTAATATGGATTAGGTTTCTACCTCACAAAACAAACAGAAATTGTGTACTGCTAATTTGGAGAGATGAAATTTTATTGATCCCATGAGGAAACAAATAATTGAAACAGCAAAAATAATAAACGGCAACAATGATAACTGTTCGTCCTGGGAGAGGGATCCCTCCTCTGTTGCTCTCCCTGAAGTTTCTTGCATGTGACATCCCTGCAGTCGGCTGTGGTGGCCCACTCTACCAGGGGCATGGCTGCCTTTTGGGCGCTGTTCCGGGTGTCTCCTTGAAGGACATTTGTGCAGTAGCTGACTGGACCTTCTCACTGACATTTGCCAAGCTTTATTGCCTGAATGTGGCATCATCTATGGCTTGTTCTGTTTTACAGACTGCAGAGTGCATTTAAATTTGCCCTGCACTTTTTGTTTAGCTGCTAGGTGTTATAGGATCTCTCCCTGTTATGTGGAAGGGCCTTTCTTTACAGGTGTTGCATGATGATGCCTGCATCTTATGTTACAGTGCAGTTGAAGTGATTATTTTGTGCAGATGAAGTAATGATAAAGTGATGATTTTGATTTTTGTCCTGTTTTTACTGCCCCATTCCATCCCCCTCCTGACTTATTGCTATATTTTTTTAACCATATTGTGGTATGTTGACTGATATGAAGTAGGGTAGAGGGTTAAATGAATACTCCAACATTTTGGGCAAAATACCCTTTTCCAACTTACCCAGACTGAGACAAGATGTTCCATACCATTTTCACCTCAGTACGTCCACTGGTTCGGTTTCTATGGGTAGCATTTCATGTTAGCTTAGCATAAAGACTTGAAGTCTACAGGAGTCATTAGCCTAGCTCTGTAAACGTGAAAAAAACAATGTATCATGTGTATTTGAAATACATGTCTTGGAATTTTAAAAAAATGAGTCACTTTAGGAGAAATTAGATGGTAGGAACTATAACTGCTGAACATATATGTTCAGCAGTTATAGTTCTTATGTCTAATTTCTCCTAAAATGACTCTTGCTTTTCAAAAGAAAATTCCAAGATGTGTATTTCATTACAGTGTAACACACATGATACATTGTGTTAATAAGACAGCTTCAGAGTTGCTGTAAGGTTTATTTTTTCACTTTGACAGAGCAAGGCTAATGACTGCTGTAGACGTCAAGTCTTTATGCTAAGCTAACACGAAATGCTACCCATAGGAACCAAACCAGTGGATGTACAGAGGTGAAAATGGTATCGAACATCTTGTCTCAGTCTGGGAAAGTCAGAAAAAGGGTATTTTACACAAAATGTTGGAGTATTCCTTTAACATGACACTTGGGTTGGGGTCAATGACATAGCGCTAGTCAGCAAAACCTGGAGAATGTGTCAGCAGATGTGCATGTGTATTTATAGGGTCTGATTACATTCCCGGTAGTGAGGAAATTTATTTGCCATATTGTCTCTAAAACAGCTCACCCTCAAGGTGAAGTTAACCCATATGGTAGTATGCTGACCTTCATTCATGGAACCTTGGTTACTCATGTAATCCTCTATTTTGTTATGACTTTAAAATTATGTAGAAGTTCACAAGTTCACCAGTGCATGGTTATTTGTGGGAAGCAACTTTTTCTAGAGAATGCAGAGGGAGTAATGTTGGAATAGTTACATGATTACAGTATACTCATTCATGACCTAAAATTAGCCCAGTATTTGAACAAAATTATTTATACATTAAAACTGTTTAATTTCCAAACATATCTACAAGCCCTAGGAAGTGGTGTTTGCTCTAATTTAGAGAGGCTCAAATCTAAAATAAAACTTAACACTATAAAAACCTGATCCTCATAATGACCCCTAGTCAACTGAGGCAAATGTTTGTTTTTAATTTTAGTGGAATGGTCAACAGCCACAAGGCCCAATTCATCATTGTACACTGAACTTGTCAGGTTAGGTGACAGGCTAGACAACTGGGGAAAACGGGTGGTGAAAATCGGGGGAAAGTCAAATTGGGCAGTGTGATTCAACGATCAGAGGTAAACTGAGTTACAGTTATTTTTCAAAGACAGCTGAGCTGACATTTCTTCTTCGGGCATTCAAATTCAAGGTCAGTTTTTATCCCCTAGGAGTGTCAAACGTCCACAGAAACAAAAGTTTGGGTCGCCTTTACAGTGAATTCACTGTAAGCTGATCTTTGGTCTTCAAAATTTTTCTCTGTAATGTGTATTCAAAAAACATGCTCTTGTGTCATTGAGAGTCACAGAGAGACAGAATTATTTCTAATCATTTCTGCACATACTATTTGGATGAATGATTTTATGATTTCATCCATCTTCACTGAACAATATACTGAGGTGGGCTTTAATTTCAACTTCACACCTTCCCTTATTAAGTGGTTTTATTGGATTTAGGAACTTAGGCTCTGCAGATGATCTACTTACAGTGTTTGCCTAGAGCGCTATAAAGCATGTTGAGGGAACTGCATGTGTTCAAAAGCAAAATACCTCCCATCTTTCACCAGCACACACAGGTTTTTTTTTTTGTTTTTTTGGTTTATGGTAAAATGGCACAGTTACTACAGGGTGTCCAAATGACAATCCAACACATAGGAAATGCATTATATTTTCAACAGAAAGGTTCTGTAGGAATTGCCATAGTAATGCCAGCAGTTATATTTGTCATGTTGTGGTGGGAGAGTTTATGTGAGAACCATTTCTTCTGCATATTAGATTTTGTTGAATAAGGGCCCTTAACCTGGGTGCAATTTTTTGACTATTCCTCTTATTCTTATGCAACTGCCAGGACACTGGGAACATGATATTCATGAATGAGAAGACTGTGTGTGTGTGTGTGTGTGTGTGTGTGTGTGTGTGCGTGCGCGCGCGCGCGCACGTGCATGTTCTTGTACTTGCTACATAGTGCAGACCAGAACACATTTTTTACAAAGTGGGGACAAGTGAGGACATTTTGGCCAGTCCTCACAACTACAAAGGCAAATTATGACTTATTGGTTAAGGTTAGAATGGTTAAGATTAGCCTTGATGATGGTTCAGCAGCATCAGAGCAAAAGCTCAACTATTTTGAACTCTGTGTGTGTTTTGCTGGGTGCATCGAAAATCTGTCGTTGCGCCGTGCCGATTCATTGGAAATAATGGGTTTCAGGGCGCAGGACTCCTGCAGCCGCGCCCTAACCCCCATCACAACACTGAACTGACTTACTGCTCACTGCTAACAGAAACACTAACATGCACAGACATGCTCATGCACACACACACACACACACACACACACACATACATATAATCAGGCGAAAAAAGTGCAGAGGAACATGAATGTAAGTGAACACACACACACACACACACACCAGAGAGCCCCACTTTTATTAACTGTAGCATGGCTCTTATTGGCAGTGGTTGCCAGACAGAAGCAAGATCCCAATTATTGGTGAAATGAAGCAGCAGCTATGTTTCTCTTAGTGAGGTGGCTGGTGGGCTTGTTAGTCTGCTAAGAGCTCATCCTCTGGGAGAATCCCTCTCTCATATCTGTCTGAAAGCCTTGTTTGCCTTGGCATGTTGTGTCCTGCACCCTGCCCTGGGAAATGACCACCAGTGGAAGTAACCTGTTACATTTACTGCAGCTTTGTAGCTTTTTGGTGTATTTGTACATTTTTTTAGCCATTTTGAGGGCGGTACTATTAGTTTTAAATGAGCTACTTTGTACTTTTACCTAAGTAGTTTTTGACACTACTTTTGCTTTAGTAATATCTCAGCATATAAGTAGCTACTTCTACTTAAGTAGGATATTTTAGTAGCCCTCCCACCCATGAAAATGAGCCATGAGTGTTCCCCCCAATGTCCAATGTCTTTAAATAACTTGATATAAATAAGTGGCAATATTAATGCTGAAATGAGACACATAAACAAAGAAACAAAGCTTGTCATATTTTGACAAGCTGGTTTATGGCTACAGCTTTAATCTTAAGCAACTGTAATTATATGGATTCAAAGTTGATAGGCATTTATTAGCTCTGTAAAAGCTTTCACTATTAGGCATAAACTCAAAGGTTACTAACTGTATGTTTACATAAGATGAGTGGATGGGTTGAGCCATGTGTTTTGCATGTGGAAGTGAGTTATCATTAGCCGTAACTCTGTCAGTGAGCATATGAAAATTGCAGCTTTGCAAAAATATATTGTAAACCCACAGAACTTTGTTTCAAATTCTGGAGGAAATCCCAAAGTTTCCAAAGATATTAAAAATGACCTGGTGGATTACAGGAAAATGTGTATAAAATGAAGCACAAGACATGTAGATATTTTGTATTTGATGTAATGCTGCAGCCATAAAACAATGGCATCTTGGCTTTGAATATTTCACTCAATATAAGTGTGATGGAGCTTCAATGAAGCTGCAACCAGCAGACACAATATGTATGATATTGTTAAACAAAATGTTTTTCCAACTTTGAAGCTACTTTTAAGGGAAATTTAAGGGAAAATCAGGGATTAAGGTCTTAAATGCATTTTAAAATCAGATTATATCAGATCTTTTCAGTTGCAATCTTGAGTCCTGAATCTGTTTACAGCAGACATTACATTTTGAGATTGATGGAACTGGTCTTGAGCGAAGTGCAAATATTTTTGACATTAAAGGGGCATTATTTTAACTGCACCATATTACAAACTGGCCATAATATATTTCTGGAACAGTGATAGGGTTGGTGATCAATAGCAATGACTCAGTGATTACTTGGCCAGGTGCTCAGATTTCTGGCTTTCAAAACTACTTCTTGTTTTAGAACAAAATCTCTGCTCCCATTCACCCTCCCCATCCCCTGACATTTCATATATATTATGTTAGATATCACATAGATAAATGCCTCATTGTGCAGTGTGCGGATAGTGGAGATTTCCCCTCCTCTGGTCTCCACATTCTGGCCTCTGGAGATTTATTTTCACGCCCAGTGGGGACAAAACATTATCCCCCTGATAGTGATTTATGCTGCTTCATTCGTGCTTCATTTAAAAATATATAAAAACAATAAACAATATAAAAAATATATAAATAAATGGCTATAGCTCAAGCCTCTAGTGCAAAAAACACTACAATCATGTTGTGATGATTTTCCCATATTGTGTGCTGTGCACGGAGCCGAATTAAACACTGACTTGTAGGCATGACATTGATGTATTGGCACGACTGGCACAGTGGCACTAACCCTGGTACTGAAAGGGGTGTCGGAGTGTTGGTTTTATTCCAGTCTCTAAAATTAGCATTTTAATAATTTGTTTTGCTGTCTTTAACTTTTACAGAGATCACATCATGACATGAACTTGACATTGCTGAGAATACATTTCATAAACTTGAAAAATAAGCCTATTCAAATTATTCTTGCAAATGCAGCGATCAAAGTTAAAGCAAATTGAACTTTGAGTGTTGGGTTGTATAATTACCTAGACATGATATGAGTCCACATGGTGGTGAAATATCCTCATTAGATGCCCACAAATCACAGCACCCAATTAAATGGCTGTTTCCTTGTTATATTCTTATTTGAATTGGAAAACAGATCTGGCAGGTAACATCTGTGGGTATCTTCCGTATAGTCACCTTGCGCCGGAAAGAAAGAACCTTATATTATTTTCACAAATAATTGTAATTGGCACCAGGACTTGTTGCTTCTTGCATTGGCATAATCTGCTTTGTTGGTGTTTGTTTATCTGCTGAAAATGTTATTCTGGGACCTGTTTCATCGTGTTGTGCAAGTGAATGGAGAGATATAAATACAGTATTCTGGATTAGCAGCCCACGGGAGCACAGAGTGACTAATAAGGATATTTCACCACCATGTGGACTCATGGCCAGGTAACGACACAATCCAATTTTCAAACTCTCTCACTCTACCAAGTTTCAAAGCCACCACCACCTCTGATTTTTTTCACAAAACACACCATATCATAACAATTACAATGAACTGCTGTAGGGATTAAGAAAAGTATTCGTCTGTACTCGTGGTGTTTCTCTTTGTGGTATGGAGTAGCAGTGACCATGACCAAGTGCTGTCTCCATTTATTTGTAAGGCAAAACAGACCCATCGGCGCTGGGCTTCTGAGCCACAGCTGTGATTGTTGGGCTGTCAGCACTTTAGTTACCAAGGCATTCATCAATATCCGGCCCTTGCCTTTCCCTTTGTGTGCTTTTAACACATTTGCATATTAAATGCTCCATATCAACTGGCCCAATGGACACCCTGGCAGGTGCATTTAGGACTGAGCTTTTCATTCAACCGCTCTGCTGATCCTGAAGCAGCTGTAAGGTACTGTGTTGGCAGTTCCACTTATGATCAGTGATGTAATGGTCAATAAAAAGGCAAAATACAGTGATATATACAGTAACTGATTTCGTACACCTCTAACCCCCTTTTCTCAGATCCTCCTCCACAGTTGGACCTCATCAATGACCTTTCCAACTAGTTTGCGTGGCCACATCCCTTACTGAAAACACAACATGTCTTTTGTCTGCATTGCACTGTGGTCTGTTGAGGCTACTATGGAAAATTTGTATTTCTGCCTCTGTTATGATGGATTTGTCCTTGTGTGATTGTTTACAACTGGTGTAGAGTGACAGTTCTAGAAGCCCTTACACTTTGATTGTGAGGTACAGTCACCAAAACCTGGCAGTTATTGCTGGTGTTTTAGAGACATTAATAAAATTTGATTATGTAATTTTTTATATTGAGATGCTGCTCCATCTAAAAAATAATGACCTCCATCAAGCCTGTGTTTTTTGTGTAATTATGTAAATTAGACAGGTTCAGAGTTGCTGTAAAATTTATTTTTTTCACTTTGACAGAGCTAGGCTAATGACTCCTGTAGACTTCAAGTCTTTATGCTAAGCTAACACAAAATGCTAACCACAGGAACTGAACCAGTGGACGTACAGAGGTGAAAATGGCATTGAACATCTCGTCTCAGTCTGGGTAAGTCAGAAAAAGGCTAATTTGCCCAAAACGTAGCTTTGAGTATTCCTTTAAGTCTGAAGGGTCTTCCCTTCAGTTGACCTTAAGCAATTTGGCATAGCGCACCTTTAATGATGAAATGTGAAACTTTTTAAAGGAGAATTCCAGCATCATTTACCATTTGCTCATTTCTTGCATTCGCCTGTTGTTTTAAATCACTGTAGATCTTTTTTTAGCTCTCATCATGTTAAACATTTTATATTCATCGTATACAAATACTCTCCGTCTTCAGTTGACTTCAATTTAGTATTTTATAGGCACAATTTACCACATGGTGTACACAAAATAATGGAAAATATTTACGTGGCCTCCCCAGTGCTCTGTAGATGTCAGTGCTTCCCTCTACATGTTCAAGATGTCAGTGTTACACAAAGTCAATCCTTCTGACATGGTTCACAGTATCTGCCAATGACCTCTTGTGGGGAAAAAAAAGAAAAAAAAAGGTGACATAGGGCAGTTGAGTATGTCTGTGCTTGAGCTCATACAAACAACATTCTTCTAGGCCAGAGCTATAGACTTTTATTGTGAGCAGGACAAGAGCAAGCATAAAGGATGTCACTTTAGTAACTGAACTATTCATTTATAGCAACTATTTGAACAAGACCTGTGTTGCCCTAGCTTGATATAAACTCAGTAGCTCAGAGATTGTAAATATAACTTTCCCATTAATGTACACTATATTGCCAAAAGTTTTCGCTCACCTGCCTTGCTGCATATGAACTTAAGTGACATCCCATTCTTAATCCATAGGGTTTAATATGACGTCGGTCCACCCTTTGCAGCTATAACAGCTTCAACTCTTCTGGGAAGGCTGTCCACAAGGTTTAGGAGTGTGTTTATGGGAATTTTTGACCGTTCTTCCAGAAGCACATTTGTGAGGTCACACACTGATGTTGGACGAGAAGGCCTGGCGCTCAGTCTCCACCCGATGGGTGAGTGAATAGGGTGAGTGGGTGAGTTTAAAACGTACTGAACATACTTGTTGCTTTCCATTGTCAAATTGTAAAAACTGCACAGATAAAATATTAAAAGTGAACAAGTTATACAGTGACCAGGTAAATTTTGACATGCTCTTTGGCTGCTCCTAAGTTGAGAATGGACCAAAGTTGAGGAATTTGGTGGAAGAGGATGATGAATGAGCCTATCAGGTTGCCTTTGAAGTGGCTACCCGCTCTGGGCATTTTTTGGCCGGCCCAATAAATTTCATCCAAGTCCAGCGCTCGACACCACACCCAGGGGCAGCTCACCAAGAGATAAAGGAAACTTGATCTGCACAAACTGGGAGGGCTTCTGCTGAAAACGCAGTTGAAGTGCTGAACTAAAACAGCTTTTTGAATAGTTGATATGACAGTCTGTAATTAATCATCAGTGCCACATATGCATCTGCTATGAGCTTTTTATGTCATAAGCGAGATGCCTTGAACTTATGTGATGTGTGAGTGTTATGTGATGCACCTATTGCTTAACTCTGATAATGACTTATCTTTCAAAATTGTGTTGAAGAATGCCGTTTGAACCAGGTACAAATGATATTCTCTTCAAGTTGCATTATTGAGTGAGAAACTACCAAGACATTCCTCACAGTATTTCCCATTCTGCTGAAGATATTGGGAAAATATGCCATTGAAACGATCACAATAGCCATTTTATTGGATGAAAAATCGTAATCATGTCTAGGTTGCTTGTGTTTGTCTGTGGTGGCCTTCAGGCTTTGTTCAATTGATGGCATTCCGTTTGCTTTCATCTTCATGTCTTCTTAATAAGGCTGCCGACCAAGCCGAGATGACTTTCTCATTTTGCTCCTGTGTATCCTTCTCTCTTGTGTTCCCAAAATTCAATATGTCCTTGTAATGGTCAAGGAAAAGAAAGTTTGCACAATCAACCTCTCTTTAAAGTTGCTCTAATGACCACAGACACAACAGAGACTTTTATATTCACAATTCTTGGGTTAAAATATGTTGATAAAACAAAATCAGTGTCACAAAGTGCAAAGGTTTACATTTTAAGTAAGGGATAATCCACAACCAGGCAGTATTTTGGTAAAAGCAAAGAAATGGTGGCCATATACATACATACATATATATATATATATATATATATATATATATATAGATATATGATT